>JAPTGZ010000010.1:9712245-9723065 GCA_029814645.1 Fowleria isostigma | reverse complement strand
ACAGTTATTCATCTTTTCATGGTCATCAGATATGACCCATTTGGACGTTCAGAGGCTCTGTAGTTACTGTGGAAACATCGTCATCTTCTACAACATTGATTCACCAGTAAAACCCATGGAGTTGGATCAATGACACACTGGGTTTATGTTCCCTTAATGATTGATTTGCTGAAAAGTCACAGTTGTTTTTCTTTAGTTGATCAGGTGTAATATATATGTGCATTAACTCTTTGAATTGTAATATTTTAAGCCCTCTGTTTCTAGAAATTTTGTGAGCTTTACCACAAGCACTTTCCCAGTCCTACTCTGTAATATGAACAGACAAGGCTTCATTCCAAGATATTAATTTATTATATGAAGTCTCTCACATTAGATATCAGGATCCTATAAAGTTCTGAAACTAGCCCCTTTTTCAAGTTAGATTTGTTTTTAGTGGGATCTTTTTTTCAAATCAGTAGAATATTTTTTCTTCAAATTAATAAATTCTGTAGTAAAGAGCTGTGTGTGTGTGTAATAGGTTGGATTATTACTGTAAAATAGAGCCTTCCATCATGATTCAAGATCCTTCCACTTAATGTCCGGGCTCTGTATCATCCTGGGAGGGTTCATTTTCCAGTAATGTCTGCCTTGCTTTACCCATATATGTTTCATGTTTTCTTGCATATTAAATATAGTGCATATTTGATGAAGTATGTGGAATTCGTATATGCTCAAGAAGAAAAAAAAAAGAGTAAAAGTGGCATGAAAAAGGTTTTTGATCATATAAAGTGTAGTAAAGATAAAAAGTGTAAAAGCAAAGCAAATTTTTTCAAGCTCAGAGGGATTTAGTTTTCTTCGATGGAAATGTGAAACTTTAAGACTTCAATAAATCATCATAGGAAATCAGATCTCTGCTTTTTTTCAGATAGGTCTAAACTTGCTTGAGACTGGCCTTTCATGATTTGTCTTTTAGTTTCTTTTACCTTGAGAAGCCTCAGAGTTTGACCCATCTGTGTCAATCACCTCTTTCCTTCACACAGGTGGAGACTGTGCTAATCTGTTGAAGAACATCGGTCCTCTGCCAGTGGACATGGCCCGGATGTATTTTGCAGAGACTGTTCTGGCTTTAGAGTACCTTCACAACTATGGCATCGTGCACAGGGACCTCAAACCTGATAAGTGAGTTCTCTGACAGCCTATAAAAGAGAATATTCCTACACATTTCACATTTTTAAAATTTTTTATTTTATTTTATATTTTTAGTAGCAGTGAATTAAATCCAAGCTTTCATCATTTCTTGTCTTCATGTCATCATTAAAAGCCCTGAAATACATTTAATGTCAGAGGAGTGTTTTCTGCTTTTGATATTCACCACTTAGTGTGAAATTTGTATTTTTTGGTCATCATTTGGTGGAACTTTAAACACATCTATGTTTTCTTTCATTCTAGTTTATTAATAACCTCCATGGGACACATTAAGTTGACAGACTTTGGACTGTCAAAGATCGGTCTAATGAACATGACCACCAACTTATATGAAGGACACATCGAGAAAGATACCAGAGAGTTCATCGATAAACAGGTTAGTCGTTACTCAACCTCTATCTTGTCTTTCTGTCTGTATTTTGGCGCTCTCCTGACACCGGTGTTGCATCCCGTTCTGTTTTTTGTTCTCCTTCCAGGTGTGTGGAACTCCAGAGTACATTGCTCCAGAGGTGATCCTGAGGCAGGGCTATGGGAAGCCGGTGGACTGGTGGGCCATGGGCATCATCCTCTATGAGTTTTTAGTGGGGTGTGTGCCTTTTTTTGGAGACACACCAGAACAACTCTTTGGTCAAGTAGTCAATGGTAAGAGGTTCTATCTGTCTGTTCAGTCTCATCTGCACTGGAAGTATGTTAAGTTGAAGTGGGCTTCGAGCTAAAGCTGTATTTGCTCCTACAGATGACATCATCTGGCCAGACGGCGAGGATGCTCTGCCAGCTGATGCCCAGGACCTGATCACTAGACTGCTGAGACAGAGTCCTCTGGACCGGCTGGGAACAGGTTAGTGATAATGACTGAGCATGCTGGGTTCACATACTTGTTTTCATCTTTTGTTATTAAATTCTGTGGCAGGATGTAGCATTAGCCCGTTTCACACAGCACTTCTCTCACAGGAATATTTCGCTTTTTTTCCCTGCAACGACATCTGTATAAACACACTGGTGGGATCATTTGGTCTTGCCTTTATTGTGGCTTTGTAACGCATCTGGAGGTAGTAACAGAGCTGTGATAAAGATGGGATCATGATTGCAGAACGCTGTGTAAAAGGAACATTTCTTGGTCCGTGACCAAGGTGTGATGTTTTGATGAGGGGGACACCCGGCACGGGAGAGACAGCTGGTGCATATGGAGGCACTGGCATGAGTCCACAGCTACGGGCCATTTTTATTTGTGTGGTGGGCACGAACAAAGCCGGGGGCGGCGGCACGAACAAAGCTGGGGGCGGCGGCAGCACGAGCAAAGCCGGGGGTGGCGGCACGAGCAAAGCTGGCCGCAACGCTCCATGCCAGTGCCTCCATTCCATGCGTAGGTCTGCTGTGTAATAGTCCAGCCTGTCTCACCTATGTTACTTTGACTTGGCTGTGGAAATCGGTCAATGGTGGAAAAAAGGTGGGATCACCATCTCGCCTTTTGTCTAAAAGTAGCTATAGAATATGTCACCGCTGAGGGATTAGCAGTTGCAATTAATGCTGACATAAACCTGTACCTGAGGTTACATGGATGACTTCATTTATGTCCTGGTTTCAAACCTTAAATCTTTTAAGATCTGCTGCAGAAATGTGTAAGATAGGCAAACTATGAGGGTACATATTAACACAGTCAGTGTTTAGAAATTAGGACAATCAGCATAATTTAGTCTGCTAATGCTTTTGAGAGGGATGCACGTCATTCTATAATTTTGCTGAATATTCTCACAACAAAATCTTATCATTTTCCCTCTCTAGGTGGAACCACTGAGGTGAAGGCACATATGTTCTTTCTGGGTCTGGACTGGAATGGCCTCCTGAGGCAGAAAGCTGAATTCATCCCCCAGCTGGAGACTGAGGAGGACACCAGTTATTTTGACAGTATGTGGATTAAACCAGTCAGATTTATGGACAGTTACACAAAGAAGGGTTTCTGTGGCTTCTTAAAAATATCTAATATCCAGTCATGTGGAGTTGAGGCTTGAAAATCTCTAAATACATGTTTGAAATGTCTTAAAGATTGACTGGATTATGAAGTAATGATATTTATACCAAACAGTAGCAGAGTAATAATAAAGACAGCTGAGCTGATTCACAACATGTTCCCTTCAAGTACAGAAAGGACAAGAGATTCTACACCTCATCTCAAAAATTAAGGCTAATGTTGAACATGACTAAAACTAACAAAAACTCGTACTTTATGGTGAAAAATAGGTCTTAAGGAGTGATAATTTGTGATATTTCTACATACCAATCTAGGAAAGGCATGTCGAGATCTCTGACACCTTAACTGGCCGGTTTGATGGGGATTTTAGTGATTTTGAAGAGATTTACAGGTTTTTTTTAACCATCAACGTTAGACGCTGTGCTTGCTTGTTTGCTAATTTCCTGTTTGGTTTTAAACACATCTAAAGCATATTTACATCTAATATTTCTACACACCAGTCTGTTAAAGATGTGTGTAGGCCTTTAACACCTTAACTGGCCGGTTTGATGATGATTTAAATGCATTTCTACAGATTTCCAGGTATTTTTTGACTCGTTGTGGTAGATGCATCAATTACATGTCTACAATGTGCTAATTCCAGTTTGGTTTTAAACATATCTAAAGCATATTTTAACTGACTTTTTCAACACAATGCTGTAAAAACAGTTGCAAATTTTGTCTGTCTGGATTGGTCGGGTTTCCCAGGTTCACTTAGTGGACTGTAGAATGACCGTGGTAAAGTCATTATAGAAGTGGTGGTTCTTGTTGGTTAATTCTTCTCTGTCCTCCTCCAGGTCAGACTCTGACTCAGACCTATGAGGATGAAGGACACAGTTTGCCATTGTTGCTATAATTAATTATAAATTATATTTTCCAAAAACATTGGCTATCACTAGACCAGCATACTGTAATTTGAAAACTACAAAGATGGCTGAACAACACAGTCAGCATCCTGGAGGGGGGTGTGTGTGAAGTGGGTCATTGTATTTAAAGGGCCAGTGCTCAAAACCACCTGTCTACTGTCATTAGTCATAAATGGACTTGAAGATGGACATGTGGAGTTGAATTAATGAAGAATTCAGACCCAAACATAGCATTTACAGTTTATGTAGACCACAAGAAAATTTTTTAAAATGAAACACTCCATTCCAAAAAAGCAAAATATCACTTCTTTAAGTCATTTTATAATAAAATTGAAAAAGTCTGAAATGAACATACACCTGAATTGTGCCTTTACTTGTCACAACATAATAATGAATCTACATTCACACAGTGATAGACAACTACAAATGCTGTTACACGTATTTGCATCTGTCATTGTTGCTGTATCCTTATTTCAATGGAACAAAGACATCGCCAGTGAGTCATTTACCACCGTGTTTCCCACAGCCCGATCGGAACGCTACTGTCACCTTGGCTCAGATGAAGACGATGAAACCAATGACGATGAATCATCTTTAGAGCTCCGTCAGTTCTCCTCTGTGGCCCATCGATTCAGCAAGGTATTAGTTTAATCTGTGTGTATATATTGTTATTCCCAGGTGGCACTTTAGATCCTGTAAGTATGTATTTGCAGTTGTTATTTTAAAGCATGTGGTTTAAGGACGCCGCAGTAGGTCTTGTAATATTGATCTCTCCCCACCCTTTTGTCAACCTGTAGGTGTATAGCAGCACAGAGCACCTGTCCACCTCAACGCCATCCAATCAGAGTCTGTCGTCATCGGAGCGAAGCCACAGTGAAGAGAAGGAGGAGCGGTGGGAGGGCAGAGGAGTGCTTTCACCCGTTGACGGACACAAACACTTGGCTGGTGGAGACAGGAGGGCAGATGGACCCAGAGGGAGGTGAGAGTTATAATCCATTTTATGAGGAAAGATATGACAGCTCTCAGTCTCACCTTGTTAACTCCAGGTTTCAGAAAATAAACCCATTGCAAATAAAAGTCAGACCAATACAGTATTTGATTTATTCCAGAGGAAACACCATAAATACTGTATATTTCAACTCCAGTGTTTAAGTGTGTTTCAAGATGAACATTTTCTTGCTGATGCCAAAGGGTTTCATTCAGATTTTAGTTTTGTATTTTTCATTAGTTTTTATTTCAATTTGCATATTTTGATACGATTGTCATTGTATTTCATGGAATTGACTGGCTTTGTTTTGGGATTTTTTTAGTTTAGTGTCTGAAGAAAGCTTTGATTTATTGAAGATGGCGATATTAAAATGAAACAACACATGAAATTACTATTTATTAGTGCTGCAACAACGAATCAGTTAAATCAATCTTAATCAGTTCTTAAGAGTTGTCAATTAATTCAGCAGTTGGCTCGTTGGGTCTTGAGCACATTTGTACTGAGGCATGCCTGCATGCTGTGTAGTGTAACCAGGGTTGCCAGACTTACGATAATTATAGTGTTTGTAGAATAATTTCACCCTCTGTACGATCAATAATTCCAAAAATCCCATAATGTACAATAATTTGACCCCTTCAATACATGCCTATTAGCAAACAGCCTGCACAGCTCCTGATGTTGTGCAAATCAAATCAGACATGTACAACAATTTTCCTCATAATTGGATTCCTCGTACGATCATTTATTTTCCATCTGGCAAACACTGAGTATAACATAGGATAACACAGAGGAGCATGGCTGAGGTTTCGGATGCCGTTGTCCTGTCAAGCAACCTGCATGCCGTTTTATGGAACAAAACTTGAATATGGAGAAAAAAATGGTCAAAATCCCACACCGCACTACGTTTGGACTAAATGGGGCTGCCATAGCCACCAGGAACATAATGCAAACTTAGCTGAAGATAGCCTACCATGGTTACATGATTACTTTAGCCCACTGACTAGAAAGACACTATTGTCATAATTATAACATCTCCATTTATCAGGCCACCAGACTAATGTGACTTATCATTGACTGGAACTAATTACATGCAGCGCTAGTTTGATAGACTATAACCAGAGCCATAATAAGTCTAAGTAGCGGGCTAGTGCCTGCTAACTATACCTGAAGCCATTGCAGGGATGTAATTATCAGTGACTTGTCTGTAAATTGAGTCTTTTGTGTTTATTCACTGAATTGATTAGTTCTTAAAATAATCTACAGTTTTAAATCAATTATTAAAATCATTGTTAGTTGTAGCCTTACTGTTTATTAGAAGTAAATGTTCTTTCAGATCAGTAATATTTGTGATTCACTGAAGTTTTTATAATGTTCATGTTTTCAGTATGAATTGCTTTTTTATCTTAGTCTGTGTTTTCAGTTACTATGATAACCCTTTCTTTCCTTTCAAGTCTGCGTCCTCGTGCTTCCTCCAGTTCCTCCCAGTCAGAGCGCAGCACCAGCCCACTGGTGATGAACAGCACCCAGAGCCTCGACATCATGCCTCGATTCGCCATCTCTGCCGAGGAGGAAGGTAAGACTGACAAACACAAACCTCTGTGCAACAACGTCCACAATTATTTCATATGCTGACATTCAACGTCTCCTCGTCCTAGATGGGATGGTTTCCAACCTGCGACGCATTCGTCTCCGGAGTAACAGCACAGGTACAAGGCCTTCATTCAGGAGAGGAGCATCCCGGCGAATTGCCCACCAGCTAGAGACACCAGAGAAACCCCGCCCCCCGGCTGGAAAAGTCCCCAAGTCAGCCTCAGTGTCTGGCCTGTCACTCATCATTACTCCAGGTAGATAAGACAAGAACAATCAATGACTGTATAAGAGCCAAATGACCGTGGTGGAATTATGGGTACTGAATACAAACTGTAAACTGAAGGGATTTTTTTTTCATATATATTTATTTATTTGTCATGTTTTTTGGTTTGTTGTATATCAAAGGCACTGATATAGGAATAGGAAATGTGTGGAACCCTTTTTTATATTCTTGATTTTTATGTTATTACAACAAAAAAGGAACATCTGAAAACAGACAGGGTCATCATAATAATCAGGAAGTTTGCCAGTATTTAAAGTTAAACTTGCACAAGTACGAAACAATATAAACCCAGTGTTATATTTGTGGCACTTCCCAAATGTATTTTTCTCTATATTCAACCAGTTTCAAGTGGATTATCACCATTTATTGTAATATTATCTTCTGTATTTTGTGTGTGTGTGTGTTCAGTGAAAATCTGGTATTTTCCAACATTTAATTTACTAATCATATAGATGTTCATAAAAGTTTAGATTAAAATTAAGGATTATTTTATCAAAAAATAAAACTGAAGATAAAGTGACTTTTTCAGTAAATCTTAACATTAACTGAACGTAAACCTAGTGTGTCCATCCACTGTCATTAATCCAACTTCATGGGTTTTACTGATGAATCACTGTTGTAAAAGATAACTGTGTTTCCATGGTAACTACAGAACCTCTAAACGTTCAAATGGGTCATATTTGATGAGCATGAAAAGATGAATAACTGTATTTTACACCAATTATTTACATGGATTAGTGGATCAACGGGGATTAAACAGTTTATACCAGTACATGATTTTGGTGGATGGTGGATGTTTGGGTCTTTACGGTTAAAAAGGTTAAATATAGAGAAAATTTCATTTGGCAACTGACACAAAGGTAGAGCTGGGTCTTTATGGGTTAACAAAGGTACAGTTGCCTGTTAACTTAATGCAGCTGGTCCTGGTGTGGATATAGTGTGTTGCACAAGACCAGTTGAAATGAAGGTTGTGTGGATGTCCATCTGTTATCTTTCTATTTACTCAAGAGTACATTCATGTGTTTACAGTGCCCTCTACAGCCTGATACTGCATCATTTAAACAATAAACACAAGCCACACAGTATATGCTAACAACTGTAGCTAATACAACAACAGAATGTATTGCTGTTGACCATCTGATTTTCTGTTTATTCTTGTGTTTAAACTAAGAATGATACGCACTATAATAACCTGTACTTTTAGATTTATTGGAGCTTTGCAGAACCAAGTATGTAACTGTGCAAAATGTAAATAAGTAAGCAGCCATCAGAAGTTTGTGTTTTCCCTAATGTCTCCTCTAATAAACACTCTTTTGTCCTCTCTAACCACCTCCGTCTCCTGATTCAGATGACTCAGCTGGTCCTCCCACAAGCCCCAAATCGTCCTTGTCCCTGTCGTCCAACCCCTCGTCCAGAGATTCATCCCCCAGCAGGGACCTCTCTGTCAGCATCAGTTGCCTCAGGCCTCCTGTGGTCATCCACAGCTCGGGGAAGCGGTTTGGCTTTGCCCTGCGAGCCATCAGAGTTTACATGGGAGACAGTGACGTTTACACGGTCCACCATATGGTTTGGGTATGTGTCCTCATATCAGAGTTGAATAGAATCAACCGCAAATGTAAATAAAATATACCTGTGTTGTTGTTTTTTTATCGTCACTGACTTTATGTGAAATTCTTGAATGTACTTTTTGGTTTAATTAATGTAAACACAAAAAGTCTGGAGTCCAGTGTAAGCTTTGTACATGTGCTTCACTAATCATAGTAATAATGTTGTGTGCAGGTGTGTGTGTGTCTGGGATTTATTTATTATAATCATTTTCCAGGCTAAACCGTATCATTCACGGAAACGGCTGATTAGGCGGTTGTTTGACCTGTAATTTGGTGGTAGGTGTTTATGGGTGTGTGTTGTGTGTTTGTAGTGCGTTGAAGAGGGGAGTCCAGCACACGAGGCAGGACTGAGGGCTGGTGATCTCATCACTCACGTCAACGGGGAGTCTGTCCAGGGACTCGTTCACACCGAGGTGGTGGAGCTGCTACTCAAGGTAATGAGATGTGCTTAAGGAAATAACCTGAATTTAATGTTGGCTTACTGTAACAAAAAAGGAACTTGTACTGCACATTTTTCCAGAGATGCACTGATAGTTCAACCGGTTTTCAGCTTGCACACGGCTGCACAGTCAGCAAAGTCGTAGCCTCAAACACACACGAACAGTTTATCAGCATGGAAGGTCTTCACCTTGACTGAAGAACACACAAAAATTAAATTATTAAAGGCTCATCGGCGACTTTTACAGTAGCAGATACAACTTCAAATGGATTTTCATTGGTTTCTTTGTTGGTGTGCGAACATGTTCTGTTTGTCAAAGTTGAAGACGATGTAAGGTCATGTATAAAAGGTAATGGCAAAATAAGTAAAAGCTTCAGCCTACTCCTTTTCAGTCTGATTGTACAAAGTTAATTAGTGAAGATTGGATTAGACATTTTTATTTCATAGTGATTTGTTGGATCTGTGGATTATGTTTGTTCTTCAGACTGAAATAAAACAATTACATACATTTAGTTTATACTAAACATCCCAAGGTACCCTATAAACTTCAGTTTATTTTGAGAAGGTCCTATAATCTGATATAGTTATTTAATATATATATTTTTAATAAACATACAATTACATTTTCTTTTAAAGATACAAGTTCATGGAGATAAAGAATATAAGAAAGCATTTGTTTAAAAAATAGGTAAAAATTGTTGATCTTTATTTAATTTTTTTTTTAATCATAATATTGGACTGATGTTATGATATTTTAGCCATTAATAGTACATGACAAGGACACTAGTCTGAAGTCATAATTTCTTCAGCAACAAAACTTACACATTACACAAACTCTGCAGGTAAAAGAGGACCAAAACTGAACACTTTTTATTATTATTATTATTTTTATTTGGTTTTATATTTTAACCTTGTCTTAACAGCAGAGTGGTAGTCTGGATGCCTTATTATGCTGAACCAATTTGCTTTGCCAAGGGGAACCTTATAAAGTTTTAGTTTTATCTTGATTGTTTTTCTTCTCTGATACATTTCTGTGATTCACTTCCTCACTGTTCTATTTCGACAAAGTGCCACCTAGTTCAAGCTTCTTATGGTCCTGATGTCTTTTTAACAGAGTGGAAACAGGGTGACTCTCCAGACGACTGCGCTGGAGAACACCTCCATTAAGGTGGGACCCGCCAGGAAAGCGAGTTACAAGGCTAAGATGGCCCGACGCAGCAAGAAGAGCAAAAGGAAGGACGGACAGGACAGGTATTTAGGAGAAAAATGAAGTGTACCACAGGATATTTAGACAGCCTGTCTGAAAGCTTGGTAATAGTACATAAATGAAAACTATAAAACAAATGTAAAGCATAAAAAATGAAGTTTTTCTGAATCTGTTTCTATGTATTTTTGTCTGACCAGCCGACGGCGGAGCATCCTGAAGAAGCTCTCCAAGCATACGCCTCCTCCGCCCATGCACAGCAGTCGGAGTTTCTCTTCCGGGTTCCACCAGTCGTCCAGTGACAGCCTCTCCGGATCCCCCACTCAGAGCCTCTCCCCTGGACCCTCCACCCCCTGCCGATCCCCTGCTCCCGACCACTCTGGAGGTGAGACGTATCATGACTGTAATGCTACTGATGGTCAAATAGATTCTGACTCCAGAAAACCCTGGTTCCACTCAATATTCTTTTTTTTTTTTTTTTAAAGAAAGAAACCTCAACCCTCTCTTTATAAATATTCAATCCACATTTTTTTTGCATCTAAGACTGATGTAGTCTCACTCTATTCTGATCCTTTAACTCTTTCCCCCTTGGATGCCTACTAGGAACAACCCATATACAATATATGTTACTAGTTCTGCCCATGGAACAT
>JAPTGZ010000010.1:9597380-9612947 GCA_029814645.1 Fowleria isostigma | reverse complement strand
TTTTGAATCGATACCAGTATCGTCTCATGAAATATCGCGATATTTGACAGAATCGATTTTTTCTTACACCCCTAGTAAATATAACAATGTAATTGCAAACTGCATGTATAGAAATTGTTTCTTTTCTGCAAATCATGTGACATAAAGGATAGGTCATGAAAACTAACAAAAAAAACAACCCTCACATTCATCAAATAAAAAAAACAAATGCCCTGGGGTTCTAAAAGGTGGAGTGGAGATGTGATCCCCACAGCCACCCACTAATTCTACCCGAAAAGGTAGACAAACTAAAGAATTGGCCTCAAAAAAACAAAAATAAAGTCACTTGTTTAGGGTTAAACTAAAAGAGATCAAAACATAAAAAAAAAAAACATTTAACACCCTCTTTCTCCACACACATGCACACTCACACAAACATTCATAATGCAGAGGAGCCAACTGATGGTGTTGACTCTCTGGTTGTCACACACGTGAATAAAGAGAAGAACCTCCTTTTATAAAGTAGCCAGGCTGACGAGCACAGGCTGGGTGCAATGAGGGCAGGTGCTCTCAATGAAAGGCTTGTTAGGAGCACAGGCGGTACTAGGCTGCCTTCATCCATAAAAAAATAAAATACGTTTTTAGTGATATCAGTGTCACAGCTGGTTGTTTTGAGTATCAGTAGCCCCATCGCATAATTTCCTTAAGTCTGTGTAACTTTACTTTGCTAACGCTGCTGATTAATTTTATCATAGTTGGGCGATCACTTAGGCAATTATGCTATGAGGCAACTATATGTTTTTATTGTTCTGTACCAGTGAAAAAATGCCAGTTTTAAGTGTTTAGTGAGTTTTTCAAGAGATGCGAGGTGTTTTATATTAAGGCTGTGGTTGGTATGAAGAGTATTGTACATTTTTAAATTACACTTACTGTGGTGGAAAAAATATTAGACCTCCCTATGTTTTCTTCAATACTTGTTCATTTTAATATCTGGTACAACTACAGGTACATTTGTTTGGACAAATATAATGATGACAAGAAAAATAGCTCATAAGAGTTTAATCTCAAAACTGATATCTGTCCATTTTTTATCATTGTCATGATAATAACCAAAGTCACATCAGTTCTTACATCAATATCTATGACATTGTACTGACAACAACAGTGCTTTTAGACATTCCATGTTTTCTTTTTGTTCTGTTTTAGTCACATGATACACACAGGAGGTAGCACTTGATTGCATAACTATTGTTTTTGATGACTTTCGATGGTCTAATATTTTTTTCCGCAACTGTATAAGCAAACAGGTAAAACTAATGTACAGTCTTGTTTGTTTCCACATCCAGAGGCAGTGGGACTGTCCACAGCAGACCTCCTGCAATGAAGACGGTCCAGACTTTGACATTCGATGTGCTGTAAAGAGGCTCTTTTCTGGGACCCTGCTGCTTCCCAGGCTCTCCTGCAGACCCTCGGTGCAGGATGGACCTCAGGAGCCCGCATGGGCCTCTTCGGCCCCCAGCATCAAACCATCCAGAAGCCTCGGGACGCTGACCAGCTGCCTCTCCAAAGTCCTGTGAGTCAGTGGTCCTAGTATTTAACCTGTAAGAGGCACAGATGTCAAAATGTCTCTGTTTTCTACAAGTTGGACTTTGCAAAGATTATACATCAGAGCAGTTTATCTTTTAGCCACTTCTCAGTCGATGACTTTGCATATTATCAGTATCATTTATCCCTCATCCTCCACTCTAATTAGTTTTACTCAGTCATGTAGAACCACTAAAAACTTATTAAAACTTAATTTAAAAAAGTAATATTTGTTTAAAGAAAGAGTAAAAATAAGTAAAAATGTGCATCTGTTAATAAATGTATTCTTGCCATTTTTATATGTAACTGTATGTGTATTCAAATATGAAAAAGATATGAAAGCAAACTTAGAGCAGGATGAATATCGTAAAAAAAGAAGAAAAGAGAAACATGACTCATGACCTGTAGGTGGTTTCACATATATTCAGTTTATCGATTTATTCCATGCCTAAAATGACACTTTACAGTGGTTTGGAAAACATTGATGTGATTATGTGCCAAATTTACATTTACAACAGTTACTTCCCCAAATGCAAACCATAAAATATGACAGAAGGGTAAATCATTCATATATGTAGGTTCAGTGAGGCCAATAAGTGACAAATTTATCTACAGGACAATACATAAATGCACCTCTGGATCCCTGAGTCTGAATGCATCACATTTTTATATTTATGACCTGATGTCTGATGTTAAAGCCCAAACTGGTGCATGATAATCCAGCACAACAGAGGAAATTAAGTATTTGACACTTAAAAATTGGGAGTGAGGAACCCTAAAACCCTTTCAATGAACTCCATATTTGTGGTCAGTCAGTAACTAAACTCTGAATACATTACTGTTTCATGTGCGATCATTTTACATGCAAGTTTTGAGCTCTTATTTGTTGATGCATAACTGCCTAATTTATCTAGAAAGCTCCTTTTTGCTTCTTGAGCATATGATCCATCTAAGTGTGCTGCTCTAGGCTCTTCCATGCTCCCATGCTCTCCCCTCTGTCGCACTGCTGAACAATTATCGCCCAAGAGATCAGACAAACAAGACTCTTATGATTGTTTCCACGACAACCTTCAAGCTGCTGTTGCAAAAACTTTTATTGTTTTTGACCCCTTAAACAGTTTACGGTATTTGTAGGTCTGGGTGCATGTGAGCCTTTTCAGTCCTCTTTGACATCTAAGAAATGCAGACAGCCCTGTTGGACTACCTCGATACATTCTGGAGAAGAAATAATAAACCACTTCAAATTTCCACGGCTCAACTTATTTTCTTTGTATTATGAGGTCTGAAAACAGTGCTTTTTTCATATTCTGTAAATACAGGCTCTATTTTTATTTAAAATTTGGAGACAGTTTGTCTGTATAAAGGATAAACAAACTTTATATATAGTTAACTAATGACAACTCGAATAACTGTATTTTAAAAATATAGAATTTGAATAGAGGCTATTCAGTGAAAGCTTTCAGCTCTGTACAGTGAGTTTGGAAAAATTCATAATTTTCCGACACATTAGGTATCACTTAAAATTTACAGTATAAGGAAGCCACCTATTGACCATAGATGTTTGTGATCTGTACTTACTGTGTTTTATCAGAGCAGGTATGATATTTTCAGAATTATTTTATAAAATCCTAAAAAAAAGGTGCCAAATAATTTCTCTCATAGACACTGGCACCAAGATTATCGACTCTTTAAAACCAAACCAGTTGTTTATCTTGATCAGTGATCACGTCTCCATTATCATAGAACATTTATTCCAGTGGCTTCAGGTAAAAATGACATTGGCACACATGTAATCATCCAATATCCAGTAGGAAGTCACTTAATACGGAAACAAGGGTCTGATTTTAATCAGATTTTGAGAAACTCTTTGTATCATCCATAACATTCTGTCTACTGAAGAGTAAAGTGGTATTAATTGTGATTATCTCATTACAATGGGCCCTGTCAATGGGTGGGATATATTAGGCAGCAAGTGAACATGTAGACCATCAACACGTTCAAGAACAGGGTTTTGAGGAACTTTGACAAGGAAGATATTGTGATGGTCAAATCACTGGCTCAGAGCATCTCCAAATCGCATTGTTCATGCTTAGTGGAAAGTGGTTAGAACGTACCAAAAGTCCTTTGGTGTGTTTATTTGATTTGGATCAAATGCAGACTTTATTTTCTTTGTTTGGGTTGGGTGGCATTCTCATCGCACTTTTTGCTTGTGGACCAAAATGCATAAACAGAAGCATGCATGTGACAAACTGTGCTGGCATTTGACAGAAAATCGGGGGCAGGGTCAATCAGAAACGGCAGATGTTGATGAAAAAACAACAGTCGTGGAGGTCCTACATGCAGTTATCATTTTAGGAATATGTATTCTATTTCTACAGACATGAATTTAAGAAAATAATATCAACTGTCAAGAACAGCTTGTTTGGAGCCAGTTTTGTAATATAGGCATCTGAGACAGTGAGACATTCAAATCTCCTCATTGGTCCACGTCTCTCCTCGGCTCATAACTGTTGTTGTTAGCTCTGGCTAGCCATGTGGCTCGGCTACTTCCAGTAGCTACAGTCATCAAGCACAAAAAGATGCATGGTTCCTTGGTTTGTTTGGCTCGAAGTTATATTCCCACCAGAAGTGAACCAGCCCAGAGTCTGTTTGGAAACTGACTGGACCAACTAGAAGATGTGGTCTCGGTCTGCTTGTTTGAATTGATTCAGAGTTCAGATATTTGTATTCACATCTAAAATAAAAGTCTGGACTTTCCGGGGAACAAACTCTGGTCCATTTTAAATGGACCAAAGCAGTAAGTGTAAATACCCGAAAGAACAACCAGATCTCAACCTATCAGCATCTATGGGATCAGAACATTATTACCACATGTCTAATATTGTGTAGGTTGCATTTTTCCATGAAAACAGCTCTGACCCGAGGCCTAGGTGGCCTATGGTATCTGAACCAAGACATGAGTAGCAGATCCCTGAAGTCCTGGAAACAGAGAGAACCTCCATGGATCAGATCTGTTCATCCAACACCTCCCACCGATGATCAACTCTCCTGAGATCATCCTTCCTTCGTCCATGTGTGGTCTGTACTAACCACTGCAGACCAGAAACACCCAATAAAGACCTGCAGGTGTGGAGATGCTCTGTCCCAGTCACCACCATTACAATATGGACCTGGTCAAACGAACTCAGTCCTTTGTATTCCAACACATCAGCTTCAAGGACTAAGTGTTAACTTGCTGCCTGATATATCCAACCCACCATTGTAATGAAATAATCAATATTATTATCATTTCTGTCAGTGGTCAGAATGCTATGGCTAATCAGTGTCTAAACCATATAAAATTAAATCTGTAAATGCAGTATACAACAGTCTGAACCTCTTTTTGGAGGCGGATCCATCATGTCCTAGGCTCAAACCAGAGGATGTGAACCACTGGAAAACAGGTTCATCCTTTGTGATTATTAGACTCATTTATTCTCTCCATGTTTATATACCAGTGGGTATAAAGCATCACTGCCAAAGACATGACTCCTGTGATGGTGATGAACTTAAAAGCCTCCCATTGTGTGCCTCTCTGGGAGGAAAGCCATGTGCTTCCCTGTTTACAAGTTGGTAGTACAGTTTTGATGCAGTGCCAGAGAAATAGTTTAGAGTAGCATTTAAAGCCAGAGGTTGTTAAAACCTGAGTAGTTTTACAGGAATCTAAACAAAAATGACTTGAATTGATACAATGAATTTCTCTTATATGCATTTATAAAACCAATAGTAAATTCCTCTGATTGTATTCAACAGAGGTATCACTGTATGGTTTATTTCCATATATGGTTGTGTTGGGAGGCAGAAACAGCACTGTGATCCTCAGACTTTTGTCAGCTTAAAGATGTAGATGGTGAATGACGTCAACAGGCTACTCCTGGAACATGATAGGTCACAAATCACTAGTTTCTAGATTTATTATTTTATTAAACAAGAACACTCAAGTAATGCAAAGCTCTCCCTCGGCTACTAGTCCACAAACATCCACAAATAATGACTGGATTTCCTCCTTTTTTTGTCCATTGACCATACTGGTCAGTTTAACAGACTGTTGTGGTAGTCACAAAGGTTCTGTGTTAGGTTTCATCCAAGCATGCTGGCAGCAATGATTGAAGTGGAGGCTCGTAAAATAGTCATTTCACACAGAGTACACAAGACAAAATATACATGTATACGACAAAGTGGTAGCTCATATGTATACACACACATTTACAGTATTGCAGCTGTGTCAATAAGGTGTTTATTACAGTGACAATGACTGACATGAATGACTTGAGTAATCACACCTGCAGGTTAAGCTACAAACAGGATTTTTTTTTTTTTTTTTTTTACTTCATTTGTAGTTGATTTGATTGTAGACAAGTAGTCAAACATTGCTCTAGTTATAAAAATCTACTTAGGTTAAATTACTCCAGCAATGTTTGACTACTTGTCTACTATCAAATCAACTACAAGTGATGTAAAAAAAAATCCTGTTTGTAGCTTAAGGCAAGGCAAGTTTATTTGCATAGCACTATTCATACACAGGATAACTCAAAGTGCTTTACAAAGGCATAAAAAATCACAGGAAAAAAGGCAAGACATCGAAATTACATTAAAATCAAAAAAGGAAAAACAAATTAAAATTATTAGGGATAAAACATAATTTTAAAATGCATTCACAGAATAAAAGACATTAATTATGTTAAAATCATAAATTAAAATAGTGTAAAACAAGACATTAAAATAAAAAAGTACATTTAAAGTCAGATTGAAAAAAGTTTTCTCAGAAGCACATGAAAAGAAAAAGATTTTTAACCTGGATTTAAATTGAACTATTTCTGGTTGTTAACCTCAGTATATGTTTAAGTTGGGGTCCAAAAAAGACATTTCATGATCCCATCTTGAACCGTGGGAAACATTTTTCACTATTTTACACTCCAAATGCTTAATGGAAAAAATTATTTACAGCTCAATTGATAATGCAAATCAAATCAATTGCATTTGTATTTGTAACAAATGTTTTAAACCGAGTAGTTGAGCTGAAATGTCCCAACATTCAATACTGTTGTCTGTAACCCCACAACACTACTTATTATTGTCACATTTATAGTAAAACTTTTAGTGAGACTTTGTGCTTTTAGGTGGAAAACACAAAATTTCCAGCTCAAATTGATTGAGGCACCATGTTGTGACACACTGTGATTGAGAATGAACATTTTCAGTAGCCGGTACCACTGCAGATACAAGTTTCCTCTCTAAGTAACAGTAACGGATTGTATTTTTATTACAATTATGTAACTAGCTATTTCACAGCACTGAATTACATCAACATGCTTGGTCCAACTGCAGAATATAATGTGAGATGTGATCAGTCGACCTCTGCTAATGAGCTGTTAGCCGTGCATCTATGGTGAGAACATCAGCTCTGATAAAACGCTGTGTGGGTTATTTGTCAAACCCCAGCCAACATTTCTTCTCCACCAAAACTTGATGAACTCCGTCATGCCCTCTGCAGAACCTGCAGGCCACCACAGGAATGTACACTCTGTTCTAGCTTCACTGAATCAAACTTGGATTTGGGCAACCCTTACCACCGTCTATCACCCACATGACTGCAAAGATGATGTGCTTCAGGGCCGGAATTGGTTTTGGTCCAGGATTATCCTTAGTGGGTGCTGTTTCTTGATCCTAGGTACTTGAAACTAAGCTTGGTGATTAAATGAGACAAATTTGCTCCATATTTTAGACACACAGTAAAACTTACCCATTAAATATCATGGAAAAAACTGCCATTTTTGTCTTAAGTTTATAAATAATCTGCACAAAAAGCAGCATTCTGGTTTTGCAGACATCGGAACAGCAGAGCCATGGGTATTACATTAGGTCTGGAAATGTATTTTGGCCTTGTAATACATAAAAAAGAATCATTACCTAATTTTTGCTCATCGCTAAACTCTTGAGGGACTCCTCAGCAGTTAAAAACCACTGTGTCCAATACTTACTTTCTAACTGTGATGGATGTATTTCTGTTCATGGGAAATTGCCCCGATGCTTTTCTAAGCAAGAGTGATGTGAGCTGTGGTGGCAGACCTAAGCTTGGATAGTCAAGTTGGTTCATGTAAAACTGAAACAATGAGAATGGGTTCAAACACAGTAACATGCTCTGTGTTATAGTACTGATATGCACTGCAAAGACTGCACTGTAAACCCACAATTTTGTGAATTGAAACATTTTAGTTACTGCTATTTATGTTTATTTGTTTTAGTGGATAGTGATGCCATTCCTACAAACAATTAGTTCATTGCACTTATTTTTAACACATGTTCAGTGAACTGATGATGATGAATAACAATAACAGAAAAGTATGTGTTTTTGCAAGGATATGGAAGGAGCTATGGAAACTACATTGCACTGTGGGTACTTGACATTTTACTCATTATGTTGTGTTTTATTTGCAGGGGTTCAAGGGGAGGTTTATGTTAAAGTTTATTTATGTTAATGTGTGTGTTTTACAATGATTATTGGCCTTTTTATGTTTATTTTTATTAATGTGACACCATTAGTCAGACCTGTAGGACCAACAATGACCAACCCGTTTGTCACTGTCAGGTTGTAGTGTATGTTATATTTATGACACTTTTGTTTTTACAAAACAACTGTACTTTTTGTGCAACTTGAAACTCACTATGTCAATACTCTTCCTTCAAAAATATAGGTGCAACAAAGCTGCCCTTAAATAATTGAACTACCTAAGGGATTACATCAAGAGGTTTCTGAGAATAATCTCTTGACCTCCCAACCCCCCCCTTTGTAAACCCCTGGTTTAAACTAAGTATCTTCAGTTACTGTAACTCAGTTATTAGTACATTCAACTTAAATGTTCTGTTCCATTCCATTATGGACTCCACTTCTTCAACTAATGTTGATTACTTAAACATTTAAGGCAATGAGTTATCCTTGATTTTTTTTAAGTAGATTCTATTTATCCAGGTTTACAGTGTACACTTGAAGTTATTTCACATATTCAAAATGTGATAACTGTAGAAACACAGGTGTACGAAACAATACCGAAGAGAACGGCAGAGGCAGAACAAACCAGGACAAGAACCGTAGCTCTGTACCTGTATAAAGGTGGAGGTTTTACTGATAGATATAACAGAACATACACCCATTCAGGTGTAGGTCTGTACCTGTATAAAGGTGGAGGTTTTACTGATAGATATAACAGAACATACACTCATTCAGGTGTAGCGGTTTACCTGCTGGTGAAAGCACATACACATGTGGGCAGGAGGAGGAGGGGCAGAGCCATGGGGAGATCACAGCTTAGTCCCAGACACAGTCTAATTACAGAATTTGGGGTCAGCGCTGGCATGATGCCCAAAATTAAAGCAGACAATGATGAGACCTAATGGAGAAAGAGTGTTGACAACACAAAGCTGGACACACGCACTGGCCGGAGGGGGTGGGGGGGTGACGGCCGCAGGTGGACGCAAAAGCGGTTCTGTCTGGGTAATAAGAGACGCAAAAGCACTGATATGGAGAAATAAAGCCCCAACAATACGAAGCCCACCTGAGACTCACATCATGCGTGAACTACTCACTGCTCTGTCAGTGCCACTAATCACCTATCAGGTGTACTGACATGAAATAATACGCGTAATAAATAATGATACTATTCGGTGATGATGCGATTTCTGTACAAATCACATCGAGATTGCTATGTCCAAGACCAGAGAGAGAGTCGAGACCAAGACAAGACCAAGACCAGAAAGAGTCAAGACCAAGATAAGACCAAGTCCACATGACTTATGTCCGTGACAAGACCGAGACCACAACAAATTGGTCTTGAGACCTACATCACTAGTGACCAACATGTTAAAACTTTATATTTGACACTTTAGTCTGAATTTAGTCTGTTTCTGTGTAAGATTTTTTAAATTACTTATGGGATCTGACGTAGAAACTTAGGGTAGGTAGAAGGATGGGGTAAGGGGCAGAAGTATACAAGTTAAACTTCATCCTGCTCCTTTTGAATGTTTTCTTTTCTTTTTTTTTGACAAAAGATTTTATTAGTTATTTATTATTTATCATACAGAGCATAACGAACAACAATTGGCATCAGATATCAGTCACAGTCTAATAATAATGACAATTCAGGTTACAGTCATGAAATATTCAGTTATCCAGTTACGTTTTTTAGAGCAGCAGTTCATATAACATCTCACAGGACCACCAGACAAACCATACATAAATTGTCTTTAAAGAAACAAATCCATTTTTCCCATCTTATTGTGTAAAGATCAATCTGCAGCCTCAACATAAATGTTTTTCTCTCCATTTTATGAACTTCATCAACTGTCAACCAGTCCTCTGGCATTGGTGGATCAAGTTGAGGCCATTTATAAGTAATGTTTTTTTTGCTGCAGGCACAAAGATTTTTAGAAGGTACCTGTCATTTACTGTCAAATTATCAGGGTTTTTTTTTTTCTCTTTTTTATATAAATTTATATAATTTTTGTTACTTGGTTTTAATGTTATATTTGAAACAAACACCTTTGACAGACTGTCAGAAGTTAGTACATCACTAAAAAAACTTTTAATCACCATTTCCTCTGCTTAGGCACAGGTCTGACTTAACGTTATGTCTGGTGGTAATGTGCAGGTCATTTAAAACTGGTGAACAGAGTCATGGAAGTCCTCTTAAGATAATGACAGATCACATCCGGTTTTATACACAAACTGAAGTCCTTGAGATGTTTTCTGTTGATGGACATTGATATAAACGATTTGGACTGACCTTCGACCCTTAATCCATGAAGACCCAGCGTTACTTTTATGTCAGTTTTCAAATTACATTTTCTCCATATCTAACCTTTCTTAAATGATTTATTACTATTTATTTATAATGTTATCCTCTGTATATTGCATTTTATCATATGAATCTGTTTTTTCCTATATTTAATTTACTGGTCATGTAGATGTTCATAAAAGCTCAGATTAGAGTTGAGGGTTATTATATCAAAAACAAAGGAAATGCAGAAAAAGTGACTTTTTTAGTAAAATATATCAATAATTGAACATAAATCAAACATTTCCATCCACTGTCATTGATGCAAGTTTATGGGTATTACTGGTGAGTTAATGTTGTAGAAAATGACTGTGTTTCCATGGTAACTACAGAGCCTCTGAACGTCCAAATGGGTCATATCTGATGACCATGAAAAAACGACAAACTGTATTTTACATCAGTTATTTACATGAATTGATAGGATTAAAGGATCAACAGTTATTAAACAGTTTAGATCAGTAGATATATTTGGTCAGTGGTTGAGGTTTGAGTCTTTACGGATTATATTACATTATAATTTGAATTTGCCATGTTTCTCCTTCTCCTACAAACACATGTATGCATTCCTCCAGAATACATACAGTGCAGTATCTATTTGTTTCTAACCGTAAAAATCTTGCAACCAAAGAATCTTTCTTCCCCGCGCTCCCTACCATCTGTTGGTCATAGGTTCAGTCCTATGTCAGATGCTTCAGCTCCCTAGGTTATTTGAGCTGCTCTAGACAGCACCGGTGTTTAGCTGTGAGTCCCTAATCACAGGAGGACCTTTTCTCACTCTCCAGTGATAAACAAAGATCGGGCGGGGGGTGAAGATGATGCCTCTGGTCACAGATAGAGAGCGCCATCGTGACAGCACCCATGCTCTCTATAGCTTTTATCTACCTCTGCTTTTTATAGTCTGAGGCCCTTCATGTGACTCTTCCTGATACACTCGGAGCATGTGAAAGGCAAAGCGGCAGTCTCCGAGGAAATAGGCGACTTCACAACAAATGGCACCCTAGGGAACGAAGGAAAAGCCTGAGTATGCAAAGTCAGAGCGAGAGTAAAAGGAAAGCGGAGCTGGAGGGCCGAGCCAGGCTACGGCTTAATGTTTATACACTGGAGGAACTTAGAGGAAGTAATTATGGGGCGCAGTTTGAAGTTGATGAACAATATGCTCCGTAGGATTAGGAGTCAAGCAAAGAAGGGGGGAGGCAGAGGGGTTAGAGAGGCAGAAGGTGATCTGTCACGCTTCTCCTCCCTGTAAATCAGACGTCCATATTTAGTTGAAGAGAGGGAAGGCCTAGCAGTAATGTAAACAAAGCCTGGGAGAGGGAGGGAGGCAGGGAGAGTACATCCACTAACGTTTGAGTCCATTGCCCAGCAGTCACTCAGAATGCTCTATAGAGACGAGAAATGGAAGGAAAGGTTCATCAGCTCGAAAATAATACATGGTGTTGAATTGCGAAAGCGGTTTTAGCTCTCTGTGCGGATTTTCTAAAACAGTTTCTTCAGGGTTTTACACGGAGTGGGCCTAGATTTTGTCGGAATATGAAGTTAGAATTCGACCAAAGGCGCTAGTTTCACCTGGATTTGGATAAACAGTACACTTACAGAGACCGAAGGACCACCGGGCATAGGTCATGTCACCGCTAAATCCCATCTGAGGTGTCTTCGAAGTCGCCTAACATCTACCCGTCGGCTCGCCATCGTCCGTAACCGCCATGAGCGCGCTGTCGTCCGAGAGCTCAGAGGAGGAGCAGTCTGATGTGGAGGAGAGGCGGCGGGACGCAAAGGTGACCAGGCTGCCCATCATTCAGCTCATGCCCAGGTCAAAAACGGGATCTCCAGCAGGATCCCCCAAGCATTCGCCCAGGGATTCCCCACGCGCGTCTCCTCGAAACTCGCCGCTGCTCTTCAGGAAGCTGCTGATGAATCGCAGCATCAACCTCCAGAGGCGCCGCTTCACCTTAGCCCATACGCCCAGGTAGAGAATAAAAAAAATTAAAACACAAGGGAAAGATCAGAGTGGAATGAAGGATGTGGCCGTGGATATGGAGGGAAAACATGGAGCTTTTATTTACATTTAAGATGAGACACGGCAGCCAAAAACATAGATTTAGTGTTGAAATTGAGTGGTCAATTTGAGATTTTGGGCTAGTTTACTCTTCTTTCAAGCTGTTATAAAGAAAATGTTGAAAATATACATTAAGATGTTTATTTTATTATAGTTTGTTTACTTGCAGCTGTAAGTTTCTCCTGAATTTACCAAGAAGTTAGCATTCCAATGCTGCGTTTCGCCCATTTACAGAAGTCTGTCATGACCGGTATCACCTATGTACACCAAACTGTAAACTTATAAACTTACAAGTCTTCTGAAGGTATTAACAGAGGGATTTGCTAATATATCATTCCTGGCCTGATTTATGTGACATTTTACCTCAAAAAAATAAAGCGAAAATCAATTTTTTTTAAGGCTATGGACTAGGGCTTCATGATATTGGGAAAAAACTGGCAATGCGATTTATTTTTTTAACCTTGGGATATATTGCGATATGAAAAATACTCAGTAAGGATATAATAGCTGTGTGGTGCAGATGTAAATGGTTCCAGAATTCTAGAAAACTGACATTGCTTTTCTTTTGGGACCAAGTCTTTTCATTTTCTGTGATTTTTTTTTTTTTCTTGTTCATTGCTCATTTCTCAAATTACCAGCGACTCACTCCAAATGACTGGTGGATAGCTGCGAAATTACATGAGAACACATTGAGTTCATGTGCCTCCTATGTTGCAGGATCTGCGATGTGATGATTGCACACACGTACATTGCAGTGACGATGCTCAAACAATATAGTGTACAGCGCTACTATGAACAATATATTTGGATTTCCCGGGTAATGAAAGCAGATATCCTGAAATCCCCGTTTTTTTTTTTCCCATCTTGAGTCTAAATAAATTGAAAAAAGAATTTTGCACCTGATTTTATCATACTTTCAGATCTATCTACCGAAAATGTATGTGCAATCGTGCATATTTAATGAAATAATGCCTAATTTACATAAACACAAATTTTAAAAACTTATAATACATTTTTTCATACTTGTGTAAGTAATCAACTGAGGAAATTTTATGGTGATATTTATTATTTTAAAATTTTGTAGTTTCTCGCCTTAAAGCAGCATTTGTAATTAGAACAGCTCTGTCACAAATGCATCCTTGATGTTAGTTCTTGGCTGTTACTGTTACTCAATTGCAGATACATTGAGTTTATTTTTGTACAAGTTGCAGCCTTCCACACTGTTACACAATGCCTGTCCTGAAGCTAATGTTCAGAAATTTAACCACAATTAACTATTGCTGCATTGCAGTTAATTCTATTATATCTACCATAACAAAATCAACCTTTGTTTCCAGAAAAGTGAAATTCCCATAATGTGAGAATTTCATAAATGCACCAGCTGATATTGACTTTTACTCAATTTCCCTTTGTGCTTGTGTGGTTATGATTTTTATTTTTACACAGCTGCAGAATACATGTGATTCACAAGATGCCCCTAGTGGTTTTTGCTGGAAAGCATTAGTATTAACTCTTTAATAAAGACTCACACATGCACTCAGTTCTCGTCCTTATTTTCCTGCAGGTGTGAGTGTTTTTCCAAACCTTTTGTGTCTCAGTTCAGCGGTGTAATCTCAGTAAACACACACAGCTCAGCGACATCCCCGTCCTCGCTGGATGAGCAGTTTGTTGTTCCACTTGGTTGTCAAGCACATGCTTTAATCTGTCAGCGATAAATATTTCTTTTTTATTGCCCATGTGACAAGTGAGTACACCTTGTCCGCAGCAGCCTGTTTTCTGCAACACTGTTCATCGTCTCTTACCATCTTAACTCCTCAAATAATCCCAGACTTTAAAACCGTTGTTTAACGTCGCCGCACTCATAAATCTTGTTTGCGAAAAGAGCAGCTGTGTTTCAGTCTGCCGGCTCCACTCTAGTACTTTATAATAGCTTTAGTTTTATTGGCTGTTTCTGCTTCAGGCTCGTCCCCATAAGGTTGGAAATACACATTAAACATTGACTTGGTTAACCATGTCAAGATGCGAGCTGTGTGGTCAGTTAATCCACACTTGACCTTAAATAGAATACAACCAGAGCTGTGCGCGGGACATATTTGTCCTCTTTGGATTGGAGGAGACAGTGGCGTTTCCTGTTTGGTTTGCTAAACACACCTCCAAGTCTCCTCACAAGGAGAGGTTGTTGTGGAAATTTGCTAAGTAACAGAAGTTTTATACAGTAGACACAGCTTCAGCCATGTAAACTTACACTATTACAAGGTGTCTCTAACTAGTTGCAGTGATGACATCCATCTCTGTTGTATAAAATCAAAAGCCTGGGACAAACTTAACCCTTTAACTGCTTGCTGGATCATATGGTTTATCACATTTTGAGTCCCTATATTTCAATAAGCAGAGTACCTTACTTATCTGAAAATGATTGACCAAGAAAGATGAAAATCACTGAAGACATTTGGACTGTTTTTGGTGAAAATATGAAAGATATGAATACTTTTTGGGCATGTCATAATATAAGAGGCCCTCTTAAACTTAACCTCCTGAGACCCAGGAAAGCCACAGGTTTTTGAGTTTTGGCCTTGTTAGAGCTGATAATGTTACAATGACGCATAATGTTACAAAAAAAAGTAACAAAAACATAATATTACAACTGGTTAATAATGTTACAAAATGCTAAGCGTGTAATGTAATGACTTTTTGCGCATGATGTTATAACTTATAACATTTTGTGTCAGCTGTTACTTTATAAAGTGGGCAAAAAAAATCCTTCAAATAATGTAATAATTTTATAACATTACAAGTGAGTCAATAATTTATAATTTATAACATTACAGTTATAACATTGAGGTTTTATGCGTTGTGATGTTACAATTATTCCAAAAATTGAAACATTACAATGACGCTTAATGTTACAATATTTTTTTAATTGTAGCATTATGCATTGTCGTAACATTTTGCATGATTATAACTATCAGCACTAGCAGGCCTTTTAAAATGAAATAATTAATTATATTGAAAACATCATGGTGCAACAATATTTTCAGATGCATTTTAAAAATATTTTTTGGCATGTCCTTTGCAGTG
>JAPTGZ010000010.1:9534130-9548127 GCA_029814645.1 Fowleria isostigma | reverse complement strand
CTGAGAACATGATATGTTGTATAGTGTCCCATAGAAAATGTTGATTCTCAAAGAAAACTCAAGGTTTTGTGACAAATCTATTGGGGTGGACTCATTTATGCTGAGCACTGTATGTGATTAGTAAATTAAATAAACAAAAATGCCTTATTACAATGGTCTACAATTTTTAGAATTATCTGCCTCTGAGAGTGAATATAATCTTTTTTACTGTCACTGTTAAAAGAATAAAAATCTGTTTATCAACTCTGTTCTGTTTAGGAGCAGATTCTTAAAGTGCAAAAAGACAATATGTAAAACTATCACACAAAAATTATACTGAAAATATACACTGAAGAATACTGACAATATACAAAACTACGAAGACATACTGAAAATATACAAATGTTGCTAAATTGTACATAGTTTAATAACTTGAATTGAAAACAAATGACGTGCTGGTTAGCTGATATTTTCACTGTATATGATAATGTGTTATTATTACACATATATACTAGTTTATGTACATGTATACACTGTTAGCCCTGATAAGTTGAGTTTACTTTAAAAAATGGCCTTAAAGTGTAAATTAAATAATGATTAATGAACTTTTGCAAAGTTAAATAAGTTCAATGTATTTCCAAGTTGATTGATCTAAAATTTTTAGAAGTAATATGTAAAGCAATTGATATTACAAAAGATTTTAAGTTAAGTATACATAAAAAGTTCATTAATCCTTGCGTATTTTTTTAAGGCAACCACTTTTCTCAATTTTTAAAGTAAACTCAATTTATCCGGGATTACAGCGTACACCAGATTTATAAATCCTCCACTAGAATGAATCTGTTAAATGAATGTATTGTGATGTGCAGGCAGTGTTTTAGAGGTCTGTAAATCTGAGACAAATATTTCTTTAATTCTCACAATTTCTTATTTTGATCCAAAATATTTGGGCATTTTTGACTAAAGTTTTTCTGATGATAAAAAGTTAAAAGTTTGGTAAAGTTTTGCTACTTTTATTCTGGGAGCATTTTCCTTGTAAACCGGTGGAAAATGCAGAGGATGATATTAGAATTAATGGTGAAAAATTACTTAGGAAAGGCTCAATGCAGAAGTTGCATAAATAAATAGCTCTAGGTCAGGGTTCTCAAATATGCAGCCCGGGAACTGAGATATACTTTTTTAGCAAAGTACCCCCAACTCTCACTTCAGCATTATTGACTTAAAAAATTTGCCAAAATTAGTTCCTGTGCCCAAGGTGTCTGTTTCTATTTTTGATAACTTTTTAAACAAACAACATATATTTAAGTGATATATAAAAAAAACAAACACATTTTTATAAATAAATTTTGTGTACAAAATATAAACTGAAAAATGTCGTCTTTCATTGATGAGAAAAATAAATAAATTGATCATTAATTAATTAATGAATGTTTCATCCACAAAAAATAATGACTTTATTCATCAAATAACCTCATTTTGAAGAATATAAAATAGAAATGTTCTTCAAATGTTACCAAAGCTTAAACAAGATGATTGACCATAAAACAATGATATGAATGTTTTAATTGTGTTTTATATTTTAGCATTAATTCTCATTTTTTATTTTGTATTCAGTATATGATAGTATATGATGCCTTATTTAATGTATTTATCAAAATAAATTCAAGTACCCCCATGAGAGAAAGCCTGCTCTAAAACATAGAGAAAAGTTTGGAGGTTGGAGATTCTTTTAATTGTATTGAAAAAAAGAAGGTTCTTGGTATTAAAATGACATTAATAAAAAGTACAGTAATGTTTCTGTGAGGAGTACAAGCCGGTTTGTCTGGTTTTAGAATTAAACGCTCCATTAGTCTGAGCCATGTAACTTCTCTGTGGCTCTTAAACTGTTTATGGCCTGCTTTGTGTCCACAGGCTATTGATTTAATTTCCCTCAATGCTGGCTGCAGACCACCGAGTGCAAAATGAAGTGGCAATGACATGGAGCATTATGCAAGTCATGACAGCCAGGACCGGGATGGAAAAATCCCTGGGAGCCTGCAGATGATTTCTAAATGAACCACTGACAGCAAACACAAGTTACGCACTAGTATGAGCTTTGTCGGGTGTTTGGGAGTGAAGCGGTTTGATTTATACGCACAGTAATTTAATATGAATTAAGAGTCTTACGGAGATGACAGTTTTGGCAGGTTGTGTGAGAGTGAGGTAACAGTTTGCATTTTTTTTTTTTTTTTTTTAGAAACTTAATGCTCTCCCCTGTCAGTTCGATGTGACAGAAGAGGAGAGGAAATCTTTATTTGCTCAATTTATCAAAATCTCAACGTGTGAATATTGGACTGGGTTTGATATTTTTGAGGCCAAATCCGGCTGAGCTGCTTTTTCCTTTTTTGTTCGTAAAGTTTTATCTTTGCGTCAGGTTTGTGCCAGGAGTTAACTGTTATCCAAATCTGCCAGGTCAGTGCATTCAGGATCAATTAATCTGTGATGTTAGTTTCATTCCGTGAACCCCCCTCATTTGAAGAAACGATGGAGGGTCAGTGTTCACTCGTTCTGGCAAAGACAGGGCGACGTGACAGCCAAAAGGCATTTTTTTTTTAAATAAATGTGTCTGAACATATTTCTTAAATCATCAGAGGCTCCTAATGATGGTCTGAACCACGAGGAGCATCATGGACCTTCACCTAAATACCTCAGATGACGGTGCAGGGGTCCACACCTCACATTTGACACGTTTTTATTAGTTTTTTTTTTACATAGCCCGGTCTTTCTCAAAGGGATATTTGAAATTATTTTGTAAAAATACATTAAATAAGTCATCATGTACTGAATATAAAATACATAATCAGGATTAATGCAGAAATGTAAAACACAATAAATACATTCATACAATAGTTTTATTGTTAATCGTCTTGTTTAAGCTTTGATAACATATGAAGAACATTTATATTTTATATTATTCAGAATGAGTTCATTTGAGTAGATAAGTCATTATTTTTTGTTGATGAAAGGTTCATTTATTAATTAATGACCAATGTATTTTCTTATCAATGAATGACGGTTAATTTTTAGTTTATATTTTGCACACGAAATTTACTTTTAAAATATGTCTTTTTTTATTTACATATGTATAAATATATATACATATATATATATATATATAAAATGCTGACGCAAGAGGTGGGGTACTTGGATGAAAAAGTATATTTCAAGGCGTACTCCACTGTAAAAAGTTTGAGAACCACTGACGTAGCATACTTTCAGACAGCAGGCACAATTCAGATTTTCTGGTGAAACCCAATTTTTTTTGTATGTTCGTTTATATCACACAACTAAATGCAACTTAAATCAGTTTTGAGGACGAACTGAATGCGACCCTGAAATGACCCGCGTGTGTAAAAGAGGTCCTAACATAGTATGTGACCATGCAGACATGCACTGTGTTTACAGAAGTACCACTCCTGGGATGCAGAATCGTCTCATTTTTCACATTTCAATGATACATTGGTCAGATTAAAATAACCTGACCGTTCTGACTGAAGTCATTTATCTAAACTCACTTTTATTAGTCTTTGGTTCATTTATTTATTTGTGTATTTGGACTCGAATAGTTTATAAAGTTTGAATATGAACCCTCCAGGTGCTGCAGAGCTATCTTTATATTAATTTTGGCAAAAATCAAATGGATTTCTCCAACCCATTTTAATTCCATCTTAATTTGTTGCATCTATAAGTCGTTACATCACAACATTTGCACATATAAGGTGAACATTTCTCTGAGTACGACGTAATTGTTTGTCAGCAGCGGTCCATACTGAAAATATGTCCAGTCTTCAAGTCCATTTCCTATAATGTTCAGTTTTTGGTTATATTAATGAACACAAGTCAGAGCAGCACAGTCAATAACCTGGAGGGGGCGGGGTGTGAAGTGTCTCATTTGCATTTAAAGGGCCAGCACTCAAAATGACATCTTTGGTGTCATTACTCAGAAATAGGGTTGAAGATGGACCTGTGCAGTTGAATTAATGAAGAATTCAAACCCAAACATAGCATGTACAGTTTATGGAGACCACAGAGAAATGTTTTAAAATGAGTAAATCCATTTAAAAACAAAATATTACTCCTTTAATAGATTGGATACAGGTCACATATGGGCCAAAAAAAAAAAGAAAATCAGATTTGAGCCACATTTGCATGCGGTCTGAACGTAGCCATGGTCTTTCAGGGTGGATTTTGGCTTTAGTTTTAATAATTAGTTTTTATCATGTGGAACTGGCTACATTCGGTTTAGTTTCTGTTTAGTTTAATTCTCAAGCCTGTTCATCAAATATGCAGATGTGAAACCTCTCCCAGACTAAACAGCTGGTCTTCAGTTTAGGTTCTGATGAAACGGAACCAAGTTTTTGGTCCATGTGTGGAATGAAACTCCATTAGATTATTTAGACTTTTGGACTAATTACATTACAGCTATCATGGAAAAATTGACAAATTAACCCATAAAGACCCATACAGCCACTGGACACCAAAACCTGCCGATGGAAACTGTTTAATCCCTGTTAATCCACTAATCCTATCAATGCGTGAAAATAATTGGTGTAAAATACAGTCATTTACCTTTTCATGGTCATCAGATACGATCCACTTAGACGGTCAGAGCCTCCGTAGTTACCGTGGAAACACTGTCATCTTGTACATTATTGATTCACCAGTAAAACCCATGAAGTTGGATCAATAACAGTGGATGGACACACTTAGTTTATCTTCAGTTAATGATAGATTTGACTGAAAAAGTCACGTTTTCTTCAGTTTTCTCAATTTCTGATATAACATTAATCTGAGCTTTAATGAATCAGTGAATCAAGTATAGCCAAATACCTGATTTTCCACTGAAAAAACACTCAATTCAGAGGATAATGATGATAAATCAAAGAAAAGTTAAATATAGAGAAAAATTAATTTGAAAACTGCCATAAAAGTAGCACCGGGTCTTTATGGGTTAAGATGAGATGAAATTAAGATGCTGACACAGACTAGGAAAACTGACATAATGCACATAAATAATGACAGTATCAGAATCAGAGTACTTTAATCATCCCTGGGAGGACATAGGTTTGTTACAGTTGCTCCAGTCATGATCAGATCAGAAATATAAAATATTTGCATGCAAAAAATGACATTAGATTAGAGCAAATATGACTCAAATCTAAAAAATAAATCTAATGGTAGTGCAGTTAAGATGTCCGTCAGTACAGAAATTATTGAGACACAGTAAAAATGTTTGTTAGTGCAAGTTTGCAGTGTAAAAGCAAAACGTACCAGAATAAATATACAGTGTACAGTGTAAAAATGCATGATTTACAAACACTGAAGACTGTTGCATGGATCTGTGACACCAAATAAAATAAACAAATCAGTTTGTGTAACAACTTGGTCCAAAGTGTCAGTGTTTTACACTCTCAAAAGTCCTGTTTATTGTTATAAAAGAGGAAAACCTACAAAATACTTAAATTTAAGAAGCAGAAATCCAAAGTTTAGGACTTTTTCCCCTTTACTTTTGCACACAGTACATATCAAAATAGTGATTAAATTAGGATCTGGTAATGAATCCATTGACTAATCACAATTGTAGTCCTATATTGTGCACCGTTAGCATTACTGTGGTTTAAAAATACAGTACAATTTAAAATAAAGAGTATTGCATGTAGTTTACAGCTGAGTTCAACTTTATTTGAACTAATTATTTTTCCTCCTGTTTTATTTGGTTTTTGTGTTAGTACAGAAACAGATAGTTTACTTTGTAATATTTACTGGCTCATATTTCTACTTTGGCTAAGTGTTGCATGGTTTTATTCCACATACAAGTCAATCGAAATATATATTGCAATAATTGCCCACCGAATGCCAAAAAAGTTTATTTTTTTGGATTTGCTGTCAGGACACTGTGACCTTACGTTACAACATGAAATAAGAGGATGACATTTAGAATCTTCGTAAGCCAGAGATTTGACGACATAATTCAGACCATGTGTGTTCTTCTCTTACTCAAACGGCCCGACAAACATTCCTCATTTCTTCTGTCAGTACGTGAATGACACTGTTGGCCACAGAAAACATCAACACCCCACCAAGATCAGTTATCGTTGTTTTTAGACGGAATAAACTGGTGAATTTTTGGTTTTTGAGACATCACAACTTGACATACGATGCACACAACTGATTTGTCATTAAATCCACTTGAAAAAGAAGTGATAGTCACAAATTATTTCACAGATAATTACTGGAATATTTGGCAGAATAACAAAATGTGTTAACTGGAATATTCTTATCAAACTTATAGAATAGAATAGAATAGAATAGAATAGAATAGAATAGAATAGAATAGAATAGAAGTGCAAAGTGTAACCAGACTATCAAAAAAATATTATACTAAAGATAAATACTGAAAATACACAAAATACGAAGAAATACTGAAAATATACTAAAGAGCAAATCTATACCACAAATAAAAGAAACAAATACAACCCATAAAGTATATTTAGAAAGCAATAAAGTATAAATGACAAAACTAAAATCAATGTGTATGTCATGAATGTCATTTAGATGACATTCAGCAGCAATTAGGGTGTTATAGTCCTTTAATTTCATTTCAGATTACCATTATTTGTCATATAGACAGTTATATGTATTATATAATAAGACTTATAATGTTAATGTAGTTCACACACATTACGAAGAAGCAGTTTTTGGCAATGAGCTTTGCAACCTGTACGTTAAAAACTACATTTGTACTTGTCTTTTAAAGTTATTTTAATGGTAATAGACGCTAATTAAAATGCAATCAGGTGAGTAGACATTAAACATCTCTATGAACAGTCGTCTCCAGTCTCCACTCAGATTTCATGAAACTAATTGAGCACCAGTCAAACCGCAAATGGTGGAAAATGACGTGGAAGCAGTGGTGGAAATGTGTTCCTTTCATTCAGCCTTTTTTTTTTTTTTTTTTAAATAGAAGGTGAATGGAAATGATTGTGATCGTGCAAAGTGATCACAGTCAATAGTGGTAATGAGGTGATGATGTGAGAACGGTGACAGTCCCACTCGCAGATAGAGCAACTTTGAACTATTACCAGTGTCCGTTTCCCAAAATTAGCTGGACAGCCACTTACAACTCCAGTATCACAAGCAAGAAGTGTCTGAAACAGTCAGTTCAACAGTTTCCTCATGACATAGCTGCATATGAGTGTTGAATAATCTCCTACTACTTCCCAGTTTATTTCCCAGAGGATGTCTGAAACTTGTAACGTGATCGGTATGAGGCAGAAATGGTAACAATCCCTTCAATGAGATGAAACCACAGACATCAGTCAGGCTGGAGACTCATCTCTTCAGTCATATTCTCTGCCTGCCTTTGCCTTTGTCTCTGCCGTCATATGATCCTGGAGGAGAACGTACAGCCCGTAGTGTGTGTTCCACCCTCAGATTTATTACATAACCACCACTGTGTCTATGGTTTATTACACAATATATTAATTGTACATGCGTTAGAGCAGATTTTCATACTTTGTCTGCCTCTGAGATGTATTTTATATATTGGACACAGTTTATTCAGTTACAGCTTAGATCAGGGGTGTTGTACATACAGCCCCAAGGCCAAAACCATCCCGTCAAAGAGTCCAGTCAGGCCCGTGGGATAAATTTACAAAATGTAAAAATTACTCTGAAGATATCAACAGTCAACATTGTTAAACTCCTTTTATTTCAAGGGCCAAATGCAGACCAAGTAAAATATATTAGCATAATAACCTATAATATATTGTAATATGTAATTGTAGAATGTAATATGTTACATTCTGACAATATTTGCATTGTTAAATTATACTTTCTCATGTGGATAACATAAACAACCTGAAATAATAAAAAATAAGTAAAATTTTAACAATATTCTGCCTGTTACTAAATGTTTTGGTGTTTTTGTAGATTCACTGTCATCTGTAAGTTGTGTTAATAATGAGCTGAGACATAATATTATGGAAATTACACTTGTCTTACTAAATTTGAGGTTGTGTATGATTGTTCATGTTCACATTTTTAAAATGTAATTTTACTTTTTTCATACTATTTAAAGGAGTAGAATTTGTAGTTGTCATTTTTTATAGGTTATTATATGATTATGAACATGTTGATCCATGGGGAACCAGGAGTTATATTAATACCAATATCTAGGGGCTGAGGTTAATAAACAGGAAAACTGTTCCTTTTTTAACTTTATTTCCCATCATGCAGTGTGGTTCTGTGCTTTCAGTCAGGTAAGCAACGTGATTGTAAGGCTATTGTATTTAAAAATGACCGTATATCCCAAAATATTGGTCCAATCAACTTCCCGATATAGTTAATGTGGAGAGGAGACTATTCCTCAACTGTAGGTACCAAATTGGCCAGTTTAAAATGTCTCAATTTCTCAGAACTGTGCAGATAACACACACACAGACACTCTGAGACCTTCCAGTATTATGATATAAGCCCCTTTTACACAGCTCTACTGTCACAGGAATATTTAACCTTTTTCTGCAATGACATCTGTATAAATGCAATGGTGGGATCATTTGGTCTTACCTATATCGCGGCTTTGTTACACCTCGGGAGGTAGTCACAGAGCTGGAATAAAGTGGGATCATAATTGCAGAACGCTGTGTAAAAGAAACACTTTTTGGTCTGCGGGAGAGACAGGCACAAAGCTCGGTATCGAGAACAGTGGTGCTGGGCAGGGAAAGTGGCGGCGTCAGACAGGGTAGTTCATGGCACGTGGCATGGAAGGTGGCGGCGGTGGAAAGGGAAGCCCACAGCGGCCGTGGTAGGTCAGTGCCTCCATGGGCTTGCTGTCTTTTTCGCTCCAGGGGGATTTTAAAATGATTGATTGATTTCGGAATGCAAGTTCGCTGTGTAAACGTCCATCCTGTCTCACCTCTGTTACGCCTTTGTCTTGGCTGAGTAAATCAGTCAATGGAGGAATAAAGGTGGGATCACCATCTTGCCTTTTTCTGGGATCTCTGTGTAAAAGTGGCTAATGATTTTACTGTTCTGACCTCATTGCACAGTACATGGCCCCTGACCTAAAATGAGTTTGTCTCCCTTGGATGAGTAGGACTGAATGTGTTGTGGAAAAATTCACATTGTACAATATATAGGGTCAGTAACTGACCCGACACTATTCCACAGTTTGTCTCGTTGTTGTACTGACATCTCAGCAATACTTTTACAGTGAATGATTTGTTATGTGAGTGTAAGTTTCCACAAGACTTTCCCAACAGTTTGATTGCACTAAAATACTTGGGATTACTGCAGCTGATAACGGCTGGAAACAAAACCTTTTACTGTTAGCTTTCAGGAAAAACAGTTAAAGCAAATGTTTCTCTTTGGCCGTGCTGCGTAGAGTCTCTACCATCGACTCTGTGTCCTTCCACCGAGAAGCACGTCGACAGTTTCCATTGTTTCCCTGCTCCTGATACTGTGATAGTGTATCAATCGATGGCTGATTATGAGCCTCTTTATGCTGTTGAGCACATCAGAGTTCAGACGTCACAAAGGCTTTGTGTTTTCCAAAGGAAAGTTTTGAGGAAAGGGTTTGGCATGGTGATGCTGATTACAGTCGTCAGAGCGAGAGCACGGAGAGTGAGGATACAGTTCACATTTAATCATAAATGCACACTTTCTGCAAACTCTCTACTGCTGTTTTTTGGTTTTTTTCATTGTAAGGATTTACAACAAATAAACACACTTCTGAGGTCAGCACTAATGCTAAGTAGTAAACGTGTCTTTCTGATCATTTTCCTTCTAAAAATTAAATACAACCTCATACAAGCCAACAATTACAACTCAGTATTTACTTTTTTTCTTTTACTTTTAGTGATGGAAGCTTAAAAATATTCTCTTAAGTTCATTGTCTTTGTTAAAATGATCAACTCCTGTATCATCATCATCATCAAGGAAACCATTAGTTTCCTCTTTCCTATTGCAAACACATCCTGTCCACAAAAAACAAACAACAGGAGAAACAATACAGCGGGTTTCACCTCACTTGTCCCATTATGTACCCAATAATTCGGAGTTTTATAAAAAGGTCAGTGAAATGATGCAGTGTTCCTGCCTTTCTCTTGTCAAATGAACCTCCAGCTGCCTATTCACAAACAATGGACATACATCTATAGTTGTGTAGTATTTTTGTACTTGAACACATTGGCTGTGTTAAGGAAACCTCGCAGGCACAGCTTTGTTAAACGCCAGCAAGTTTTTAACCCTATAAAACCTTTTGTATCATTTTTTCTACAACAGGTTCTGAGACATTTATCTTATCAACAAGATCAATACTCGCCTTAAAAACTTGTTGCATATGTAGGACCAGTTCCAGGCATGTTGATGCCCTAGACAAGATATGGATATTTGATATAATAATCCTCAATTTTACTCTAACCTATTATGAACGTCTACATGATTAGCAAATTAAATGTTGGAAAATACCTGATTTTTAGTGAAAAAAAGATAAAATACAGAAGATAATATTACAATAAATGGCAATAAACCACTGAAGGATGGTTAAATATAGAGAAAATTTTATTTTGGAAGTGCCACAGATGTCACACTGGGTTCTTAAAGGTTAAAAGAGATTTAAAGTGCTCAATGGACTGTAAAAATGTGGTGTTAATTATACAAATTAGGTGGGAAGAAAACACTAAATGCACCCAGAGGGTAAAGACATGTCCTTAATGTTCTTTAATGTTTTTTATTTATTTATTTATTTGGGGGCAAGGATTTGTTGTTTTCCTGCCATTCATTGTGAATTAAAATAACTATTGAATTAAAATGGTCAATTCATGATGTTTAGTTTAGTTTATTAGTTTATTTTGAGCTTATGCACTCCATGTACAGTGGTAATTACATGTACATGTACAATATTCAATACTGTTCTTATACATTTCATTATATGTACATAGATATACATGGAAAGATTGCTAAAAAAAGCAAAAAAAAAACCACCATATACACAAAGTATACGTGGGCATGAGCAAGTCTGATGTATAGTAAATTGTGACAGACCAGTTGGCTGTGCAGCTGTTAAATCGCGTATGATATCATGGTGATCAGGTCGAGGAGTGGTCATAATCTTTGATGTCACAGGAAAATGAAGGAAAGCCAACACAAACAAACAGGGTGGTTCTCTCACTGTGCCACAGGAGCCACAGCTCTAAGAAAAAACATCCACACAGCTTTCATCTTCCAACAGCTGGGACTCGGCACTAAATGCAATTTACATAAAGACATTCAATGGAAGTTTTATTCGAAGTACATGAATAGTAAACATAGTCATTATGCAGGAAAGAGTCATATGTTTTAGATTCATTACTGCTACATTAATGTATGTTTTACTGCTGTAGACACTGATGGCTGAGCTCATTTTAAGTATTTTATTGTTTGTTGGAAAGAAATGCATTATTCTGTAAGTTCATTGTAGTGTCATTCTCCTGTCCAACTTTTCATTATGTCAAAAGAACAGGCCTGTGTTCAGCTTTGACAGTGCATTTTCCACTAAACTCAGGGTTGACTTAGCCAAGTTTTCAACCCTTGAAGGAACATTTACTCTTTGGTTTATCGCACACATTTAAAAATAAACTAATTGGGAGATGTGGAGTTTTACTCAACAGGAAGGGGATGGAAAATGTCAGCAGAAAAGTTACAAAAGCTGTTGGAGAAATATGATGGAGGATGAGAGAATGCACAATTTGGAGTAGAAGTATAAAGTGGCAGACAGTTGAAGTACTTGTGATTAGGGCTGTACGATATTGGCAAAACATGTGATATGGGTGTACAGCATTATGATAATGAGTACAATATTTCTCATTCACCTAAAGAAATGCCAAATTTACCTACTAAGAAAAATGTCCCTTAATGTTAAAATGAACCAGTTGTTTGTGTGCTGAGTTAAAAGACTGCACTACTATAATCAGTGACACAATTCTGTGATAGAACCTGGTGATGCTGTTACCATAGACACAAACAGTCAAATATTTGGTCATTTTATTCACATATGTGTAAATAACATGGAGATATTTGATAATAACTACAGTGTCAGAGTACCACCATGGAAGAGCTTTAACTAAACTATATTCCATTGATGCCTGGTTTGGTTAATAGAGCATGTACAAACAAAATCTTTAAATATAAGTGTTCATGCCTTGGCCAAAGTTGCTCTCTGAAAATATTCACATCTTTTCAACATTAATAACATGTAAACTTACATTGGTCCAGCAGCAGTAGCATTGCTTCAGTTTATATATCAGAAAAACTATCATGTTAGAGTGGTAGAGAAAACCACTCTGGCACCCCATGGCATGTAAAATAGAAAGTTAATGAAAAAAAAAGGAAATGAATTATTGCATGTCATTGTGATATGAATATTGCACACTCCATTATTGCGATATTGATATTTTTTCAATATATTGTGCTGCCCTAACTCAGATATACACAAACATACTGAGCATAATAAAATAAAATATCGACGAAGAAAAGTACAAGTAAAATTACATTAAAAGCACATAAAAAACTGTCCATATTATTGCACATCACACAGTCTGAGTAAAATACCTCCAGAATTAAAGTAGTAAAACTTTAACAAATTTGAATCACTGATGAGGCCACAAGCTAATGGAAAAAATAAATAAATAAATTATTGCACGTAATTGTGATATGAATATTGCACACTCGGTTATCGCAATAACGGTATTTCTTCGATATTTTGTGCAGCCCTACTCGTAATGTAGGAAATATTCAAATTGGTATCCGTAAGTGCAGCATTGTTGTAAAACTACATTCCACCAAAGACAGGATTAAATGCTCAACACTGATGACGTCTGTTTTCTTTCTTCTTTCAAGTTCATTGTTGGTTCACATTTCTACAAGTTGGGTTTCAGGGTGTGGACTGAGTTTTGTCATGTCCTTAAGTCAAACCTAATAATTTCTTGCAGGATGTTTGTCATGCAAATGCAGCTTAGGCACATACAGCTTTTACACCTTCACAACCAGTTGGTCTTCACCCGTAAGGACCCAGTGTGACTTTTGTGGCAGTTACCAAATACATTTTTTTTAATTTAACCTTTCCAGAGTGACTTACTGGCATTTATTATAATGTCATCCTCTGAATTTTGCATTTTTTCCTGTGGAAATCATCTATTTTCTTCTGTTTTATTGACTAATCTTGTAGATATAAAAGCTCACAGTAAATTCTCAGGTTATTGTATCAAAACAAGGAAAAACAAAGAAATAGTGATTTTTTTCAGCAAAATATAGCATTAATTTAACTTAACCCCAGCGTGTCCATCCGGTGTCGTTGATCCAACTTCATGGGTTTTACTGGTGAATCAGTGTTGTAGAAGATAATGGTGTTTCCATGGTAACTACGAAGCCTCTGAACATCCATGGGTCATATCTGATGACCCTGAAAATGATGATGAATTGCTGTATTTTACACCAATTATTTGCATATATTGATGGGATTAGTGGATCAACATTTTAGATCAGTCCTGGACAAAAGTCTCATCGCAGATACCCATTCAATTCATAACACCTAATAACTGCTAATTAACCAGTCAGAGTCATTAATAACTCATACTATTCTGCAAGCTTTGGACCTTGGCAAATGCAACACAGTTTTTGAGTTGTCTTTTGTTTAGTGTTGGTTTCTGAGTAGGAACGTGACCAAGGAGACCATTACGTGTAAGAACTGAACATACAGTGCCTATTGAAACAGGCTTTGCTGGTGTCCAGTTTTTCTGGAGCTGTGTCCAGTTGAAAAGGAACTGGCCTTAGATTGTCGAACCAACAATCTGTCCTCTGGAGTAGTTGTCTTCTGGGGTCTGCTGGACCTGGGTTTGTCATGAACATCATCAGTGTCTTGGTAGCCCTTACATATCCTCTCCAATTGCTGCTTAGATGCACTGAAGATGTCTGTAACTTCAGACCTGGACTTCAGTTTC
>JAPTGZ010000010.1:9491891-9510729 GCA_029814645.1 Fowleria isostigma | reverse complement strand
GTTGTACTAGTACATCACATGTTCATATGTGTTTATGAGGCTTAGACCAAATACATTCATCCAGCTCTAAAACAGAATACACAATAATTATTCTGTTCACAACGTAGTAAACATGGTGTGATTTACTATATTCATGTGGTATTAAAATTTAAGAAAATGTGAAAGTAATCCAAGTGTTCAGATTAGGATACCTAGGTTGAGTATTGTAACAGATTACAGTACAGATTACTTTTTAGGCATGTGTGCTGTAATCTGTAACAGAATACATTCAAAAATAATCCCTCCCAACACTGATCATTACTAATAACTGCATCAGTGTACACACAATTTAAGAACTGTAAAATACACTGAAGATTAAATCCATCCTCTTTCTAAACATCATCTCTTCCTTTCCATTCCTGATGTTTCCATGCATTTGTTTCCATTGCAGCAGTTGCTTTGTCTTAATTCCAAAATCCTAAAATCAAATCGGTTCAATCAAATTGTTTCCATTTTGAGGTGAACTGCATCCCCATTGTTTTTACAAGAGCATGTAATGGACACGCATGAGACATGTTAATAATTCTCATCAGTCCCTGTTTAATGGATGGTCCAATTTGGGTGCGTGCAGATGTTTTCCACCCAGACTGGATGTTCAACAACAAAAAGCCATGTGTGCGAATGCAGTTAGCCTTTACAGACCCTGAACGCATCTGAAAGCTCAGTAATACAGAGAATCCGTCAGAGCTGATGAAAACATGAATAGAATCTGCCATCCATCAGCACAAACAAGAGGAGCTTATTCCATGAATGAGCTTCATGCATGCAAGTAAAGACATGACACAGACACACCCTTCCCCCACTCATGTGCAGAAAAATGTGAATGAGCTAGTGGGAAGTGGAGATAAAACGGCATCCCCCCATCCATCCTTCCTCCGTGGATCCTTCTCCTCTTCCCCCACCTCCTTCTTTCTTCAGACTGGAGCACGGCGCTCGTGTGATTCCACGATCAGACCGCCCACACCACATCCACGTGCTCTTCATACTAACACACACAAACACACTTCCTCCCATCCCATATACATATATATATATATACATTGCCAGGCTTGGCTCCCATCACATACAGTATATACCCTGCCTGGATACATTACATGCGCTCACGTGGCTCTGGCCAGAGTTTCGTGGGAGGCATCCCCACCGCCGCCACCACCACCCTCCGCCCCATTACTGCAGATCAGTCAATGAGCAGCTTCAGTCAGTGGAAAGAATATCTGTGATGAGAACAAAAGCAAACACACAGGACGCCAAAGTAAAATTATTTCCACATCACTGACAACCTTGTTTTTGTTTAAAGTACATCAGGGTGACCTGGCAAAGTGTTCTTGAGGAACAATGAGATCTCTGCATGCCTTTTAGATAGCTAGACACCTGGTAAGCAAATATGATTATCTATGTGACACCTCTTAACCCATAAGGACCCACTGTGACATTAGTGGGACTTCCCAAATATATTTTTCCTGTATATTTAACCACCCTGAAGGGATTTTTTTTACCATTTATTATAATATTATCTTCTTTATTTTGTGTTTTTTCAATGAAAATGTGGTTTTTTCCAACATTTACTTTACTAATTGTGTAGATGCTCATAAAAATTTAGAGTAAAGTTGAGGATTATTATCTGAAAAACTGAGAAAACTGAAGAAAAAGTCAATCTTTTAGTAAAATCTATTATAAACTGAACATAAACCCAGTGTGTCCATCCACTGTCATTGATCCAACTCCATGGGTTTTACTGGTGAATCAGTGTTGCAGAAGATGACAGTTTTTCCCACAGTAACAACAGAGCCTCTGAACATCCAAATGGGTCATATCTGATGACCATGAAAAGATGGCATACTGTGTTTTGCACCAATAATTTACATGTACTAGTGGATAAACAAAACAGTTCATACCAGTAAATGGAGGATGTTTGGGTCTTTATGGGTTAAAACCAGTGTCACAAAGTGATTTTACAAAGGGAAGCATATGATGGCATGCACCATAGATGCAAAACGAAAGTCAAGATACATTTTCAGCTATGATTTGAAGCCCATCTCTGTGGGGTGGGCTACTCCATGACCTAGAGCAACAAATGAGTAATAATTCATCCACTCAGGCAATGTCAGCTGTCAAATAGCTGAGATAGAATACAAAGACAACACCGAATACAATACTACGGAACGAATAAGTCATGCATCATACTAAAAATAACACCGAAGAATCAAAACATGATAACACTAAATGCACTCCAAATGGTTTGTTTGCAGAGCTGCTATTTGCTACATGGATCATTTGAAAGATTTTCTTTATGCAGAAAGACAAGAACATACAACAGACATGTTCTGAAATCAATATGTGTTACGTTGTTGCTTTCTATGTGCATATTTCTAGAACAACCACTGCTCATTTCATGCCATTAGATATGAAATTACCACTATGTTGTGTCCACCTGTTGTTTATCTGTTTTCTTAGCTGTGTTTAAAGGATTAAATTAAATGGAAATGTAGTGTTTTCACAAGTAGTCATCAGAAATCTGTAAGTAAATGTAAAGCTGAATCAACTGGGAATGTGTGAATGATGATAAATCAGATAGAATAGAAACATGTCTGAACCTGAAAGCAGAGTATAACTTGTTTACTTGTACCGATATTATTTGTTCACTAGAATAATAATAATAATAATAATAATAATAATAATACATTTTATTTGTAACACTTTACATTTGATACCAAATCTCAAAGTGCACAATACAGATCAGCAGTACACAGTAAAAGCAACAGATACAATCAACAGATTAAACAAAGTCAACAGATAAAAGTGCTCAGAAAAGGCTTTTCTAAAAGGAAGGTGCAGCTGTGTACTGACCAGAATGTCAGGTACATAATGATACAGAGGTTGACAGATCCATATCATATGTACGATGTGCATGAAATCAAAGTGAGATCTGAATGTGCATTTGTTGCACACACTGCCAGTGGGGGTTTAAAGGACATAAAATGAACCACTGCCACATGTTTTCATCAACATTATTAAATGTCTATTTTTTTTAGAATATATATGGTGTCACAAAACACATTACTGTGATCCTGAATACCGTTTTCTTACACCTCTAGGTCTTATTTCCAGTGTGTTGAACCAGTAACATCATTGTCCTATTTTAACATGGCCTGTGTTTTGCCTGCGAGGCTGTTGTCGTAATTCTACGTCAAAATATTTTGGGTTATCTCCCCTCTATCACATTCATAGTAAGAGTTGATGCACTCACAGTTGTGGTACATGATGTACTGCTTTTATTTTTGGCTACATGAATGAAATCCCCCTCCCCATCTCGAGTCCATTCAAAGTATTTCCTTCATATCTTCTTCAAACTTGGTGCACATGGTGTACCTCACAACCTCCGCCCCCGACATACTTGGCCCCACCCACTTTGTGCATCTCCCATCCAATGAGCATCCGCTGCCTCTCCATGCCTCTGCTGCAGCAGGCACCAGATTTGCTGCTATTCTTAGATATTTTTGGTAGGAGGCGGGGATTAGAGTTCCTCGTTCTGCCTCTGTTTACACTCAGCAGAGCAGGCAGTAACAGAGTAAATGAGGGAGAGTCAGAGGAGCGAGGGAGTGCAGCTGCTCTGCCTTGCATCCTCGCATCCCACAGTGATGCTTCCACTGTCGTCCTCCTCCGTGGACCTCGACGGCTTTGTTCCCCCTCCGGTTCAGCCCGTACCCGTCCAGACCTGTACCCAGTGGACTGTCTGCTTGCAGTGGATTTTGCTCAGGCAAGCAGCATAGGAGCACAGAGTGTCCAGACTGTCCTTCTCCGACGAGCAGACAGAAAACCCAGCTCTCTCCCTCAGTTTCACTTTGCACTCATGCTTCATTTTACGCTGAGATGCCAGAAGTGAATTCTTTCATCTCTGTGTCGTGGATGTTCATTCAGGTAAGGAGGCAGTGGGGTGCATTGAACGAGGAGATGCGATGCTTGTTGCTTCTTTTATGAATGAGTGTTGATCTGTTCCTCTGCTGCTACAAACTGTGGACTTTACTTGAAACTCGGCGCATCTTTAAATTAGATTTGTGGTTTGTTAACCCAATAAATATGATCCACATGCATAATGCGTGCAGGCTTGTGAGTAAAGTGAGCCATGCGCTTCACTCCGTCCAATCATTAGCCTCTGCACTGCCTGTGACGTGAAACTCACTCACAAGCTCAAGCACATGCAAATGCATGCCTCAGAAATTGAGTGTAGTATTTGATAGTGATGCCATTCTGGGTTTGTGTGTGTGTGGATGTGCTTTTCCTTCAGAATGATAAGTGTGTTTAGATTTGAGATGATGTTTTTTTGATGTTTTTTGTTGCTGTTGCAGAAAAGTGCAGTAGTATGCACAGGTCGTGCTCAGTCTGCTCAGGAGTTCTATTTACAAATGCAGACTCTGAGGCTTGAGTTCCATTAAAGAACAACAAGAATTTCACATTAACTGTTTTATTAGTCAGGGACAATGCAGTCAAACATAGTTCCAGGTTTGCAGCTGATGTGATGCATATAGAGTTTATAGCTAGTGCTAATTTCCAACTCCTGTCCCTGGTTGGGCTTTTCTACAGCACTACAATACATGACAATACATTGCATTACAATATATAGAAAAAGAGGAGAAAAGAAAAGAAGACCAAAAAACAAAACCACTATTCTATATAAAAATAGAATTAAATTGTCCATAATTCCTGCTGTGCATTTACATAGTATGAAACCTTCATTCACTCACTCACTTACACATAATTAACACTATTTACAAATGGGTACAGTTATTTTATTTATTTTTTTCTTAGGCCAAGTTTTAGTTGTGGTCAAGTCAGAAATGGATTTTATTTCCAGTGTCAGTGAGTTCCAGAGTTTAGAGCTCTCATTGTTTTGCAGAATGGGATTTTACAGTTTTTGGTTCAAGGAGCTTCTGGAACTGGATCTAATGTGAAAACCAGGATCTCCGTATTGAGTTCTCTTAATGTATATGTCAGATCATACAAATACATGGTCATTTAATTGTGTTGTGGATGCAACACCCTGACTTCAGTGGCTGTTTATCATGGATCTAATCAGGGGTCGGTTTCAGAGAGTCCGACTCAGGCTTACATCTCACTAACTTCAGATAGGCATCAAAATGTGTCTGTTCTAAAGTAGGTCTAACTAAAGTAACAGACACGTCAACCCACTCGTCTCAGATCACAAACATTATTGTCATCCGGAAGACTTCATTTACTGATTGTGAAAGACAAACAGTATGGTTGCTGTTTGTGTGATCTTCAAAATATTTCCATTATTTCTTGTTCCACAATTATTAAACCACAAATCACTGATTATGAGCTGTCTTCTCCTTTTTATTAGCTGGTCTGCCTGTTTATTTTACCATGGTAACAAAGGTAGCATTTCCAACTTGTTTGCTGCAAAAAGAAACAGTGTTAAACCTGCTTTAGACTGAGTAAGAACACTGAATGTCAAATAATATAAAGCAGGAGAATCGATGGCACTGAGGAAGCATATACTCAATCATCACTGTTCACACAAACACCTTTCATGACCCTATTCTTTACTTTGTACCGATGAGAAATGAACAGATGTTTGTTTTTCAGACCTTTTGAGTTATTCAGTTTTCACGTTTGTCTGATGCATGTATGTTTGCGTTTGTCTGCAGTTCAAGAGGATGCTGAACCGAGAACTCACTCAGCTGTCAGAAACCAGCCGTTCGGGGAACCAGGTGTCAGAGTTCATCTCCAGCACCTTCCTAGGTAAAATACCTCAACTATGTGCAGTGAACATGTTGCAGAGGAGCAGATTCTATATGAAGGAACTTTCTAATTATCTTTAACCCATAAGGACCCAGTGTGGCATTTGTGGCAGTTCCCAAATACATTTTTCTCTATATTTAACTGTCTTTAAGTGGTTTATCACCTTTTATTGTAATATTATTTTCTGTATTTTGTGTTTTTTCAGTGAAAATCAGGTATTTCCAACATTTAATTTACTAATCATGTAGATGTTCTTAAACTTTTAGAGTAAAGGTGAGAATTATTTTGCCAAAAATAGAGAAAACTGAAGAAAAAGTGACTTTTTTTAGCAAATCAATCATTTAACTGAAAGTAAAAACAAGTACCTCCATCCATTGTCATTGATTCAACTTCATAGATTTTACTGGTGAATCCATGTTGTAGAAGATGACAGTGTTTCCACGGTAACTACAGAGCCTCTGAATGTCCAAATGGGTCATATCTGATGAACATGGAAAGATGAATAACTGTATTTTACACCAATTATTGATAGGATTAGTGGATCAACAGTTTTTAAACAGTTTATATCAGTAGGTGATTTTGTTAGATGGTGGATGTTTGGGTCTTTATGGGAAAAAAAAAAGGTTAAATATAGAGAAAATTTCATTTGGGAACTGACACTAAAGTATTGCTGGGTCTTTATGGGTTAAAGTACGGCTGAGACCTGAAAACAGCTAGCAAACTTGCAACATGACTTATGTGCAATATCTATTTCTGTCAATATAACCACTCTTTTATCATACAGTTCACACTTATATTAAAGTCATTTTTAATCTTATCAACGCTTAGGAGGTTAGATCAAATCAAAATGATGGAGAACAGCTGGATATTTAGATGTTTGTTTGTTTTTTCTTTATCTGACAGAAAAGCAACATGACATGGACATCATGTCTCCACCCACCAAAGAGAAGGACAAGAAGAAGCGTCCCATGTCCCAGATCAGTGGGGTGAAGAAGCCGACCCACAGCCCGAGCCTCGCCCCCTCTACAATCCCCCGCTTTGGGGTCAACACCACCCAGGAAGGATTTCTGGCCAAGGTACAAGGATTGGTTCTTAATGAGTCTCCCCAGGTTTTCCCTGGTAGGCTCATGTTGTACAACTCTAAATGTCATCTCTTGTCCAATGGCAGGAGTTGGAGGACATAAACAGATGGGGAATCGACATCTTTAAAGTCTCTGAATACTCTGGGAATCGTGCACTGACAGTCACCATGTACACTATTTTTCAGGTAAGTTTTTATTTGAATGAGTGTTTAAACCGGGGTGTCAAACTCATGTTAGTTCAGGAGCCACATACAGCCCAATATGACCTGAAATGGGCCAGATCATTAAAATAATAACATAATAATGTTTATAAATAATGTGAATTACAATGTTTGTATGTCTAACCTATGTTTTAGAGTAAAAAAAAAAAGTAAATATATATTATCAAAATGTTTACATCTACAAACTATCCTTTCAAAATGTGAAAAACATGAACAACCATGAACAAAATTAAACTTATTTAGGAAAAAAAAAGGGCAATTTTAACAATTTATGCCTTTATTTTGCCTCAGCTTCTCATTTTTACATGTTCATTACAACTTACAGATCACAGTGGATCTACAAATACACAAACAGTTAATGACACACAGAATATTGGTAAAATTACACTTAATTCATATGTTTCTCAAAGGCAAGTCTATAAATGTAAACATTTTTTGTGTATTTTTACTGTTTTTACACTAAAACAAACAGAAAAATTAGCGGGTTTCATTATTTATAGTTTAGTATCATAGTATTTTACTGGTCTGACCCACTTTAGATCGAATGGACCTAAAATTATTTTAACTTCTTTTTTGTTAATATCTTCAGTGTAATTTTTGTATTCCACTAATTCATCCCACGGGCCAGACTGAAGCTTTTGATGGGCTGCCTGTGTGCCCCACAACACATGTTTGAGACCCCAGCTTTAAACACTATACTGCCTTTATAATGAACAAACAGGACTATGAGCAGTTGTAGAAAGTGTTGCTGTATATATGAAATTGTCAACACATAAAACTAATTTTGACCTGGTTGTTGGAACATGTAATCGTGCATATCTCATAATACGTTTAAAGCAATCTACAAAAATAAAAGCATTTAATGTGCGTTGTGCTTTATTAATAGGGTAAATTTGATCAGTGTGCAATTATATGTATAAATATGCATGTTTCTTTATATATAGAATGTGCTGCATAATTATAGGAAAAAAAACCTCACTTTTATTAAAATGCTGGGATGTACGGTTTAGCTGCAGATAAGTTTTACTCGACCCTTCTGGTGTTGATAAATGACTGACCTTCCCCATAATTAACCTTCTACTTTGTGCTTTTTCTCTGCTGCTGCAGGAACGAGATCTGCTGAAGTCCTTTAAAATTCCACCGGACACCTTTATTACCTTCATGATGACTTTAGAGGATCATTATCACGCTGATGTAGCTTACCACAACAACATCCACGCCGCAGACGTGGTCCAGTCCACACACGTGTTGCTGTCTACACCTGCACTAGAGGTAAATCATGACTTTAACCCTTTAACTGCTTGCTGGACCATATGGTTTAATGCATTTTAAGTCTCTGTATTTTATTAAATGGAGTACCGAACTTATCTAAACCTAATTTAGCCAAGAAAGATGAAAATCACTGAAGACATTTGAACTGTTTTTGGTGAAAATGGGAAAAATATGAAGACTTTTTTATCATAGTGTAAGAAGCCCTCCTGAAAATAATTATATTATGTTATGCCACAAAAATTAAGCCTCATCTCATCTCATATTAAATAAATATTAAAAAATTTAGTGGTAATACGTCATGAATATGTTGAATGAATTAACTAATTTTTGACACTTTCTGAGTTGATATTAGTAAATGTGGCAAAAAACAATCTAGAAATTTCTCACCCAAGGGAATAAGAAATGCAAACACCTTTTTTTTTTTTTTTTTTTTTTGGTGGGGTGGTTAAAGGTACAACAGGCAAAATTATAATTTCCAGTTTTTAATGTCCTGCTTTATGTTAGACCTTTAACCCCTGACGTGTCTGTGGTGAGCGTTCTGAATGAAAGATTTATTTTGAATATTTGTAAAAATTCAACCATTTACTCAATGGGAAAAAATGTAAAATGTGCTGACAGAATAGACTTTGCTCTTTCCATAGACATCTGAGCATTCTCAGTGCACCCCCACCCCCACCTGTGGAATGGGGGCTAAAAAACAGAGCAGTGAATGAGGGCAACTTGCTATAAAAATAGGCAGTTTGGGCTGTTGTTTTTTTTTTTCTTTTTTTTTTTTCATCAGGCTTTTCTTGGTGTGGTAGTTAAAGGGTTAACACTAAATTAAAGCAGAAGTCTCAGATATGTACGTATACTTACATTCCTGTTTGTGTCATTGAAGGCTGTGTTTACTGATCTGGAGATCCTCGCCGCCCTTTTCGCCAGCGCCATCCATGACGTGGATCACCCTGGAGTTTCCAATCAGTTCCTCATCAACACCAGTGAGTTAAACTGGGATTATACGAACATGGATGGTGAATGTGGATGAGTTATCTGCACTCACATCTGGAGAAAATGGTTTCTTCACCTATTTTTGTAAAAGTAGAATTTTTTTTTTTTTTACCTTTTTCCTCTCAGACTCGGAGCTCGCCCTCATGTACAACGACTCGTCTGTGCTGGAGAATCATCACCTGGCTGTCGGCTTTAAGCTCCTGCAGGAAGAAAACTGTGATATTTTCCAGAATCTCAACAAAAAACAGAAACAGTCACTGCGTAAAATGGTCATCGACATGGTAAGACACTCTACTATGATGATTTGACGATACACTTCCTTCTCCTCAGGTTATGAGTCGTAAACATGTTTGTCATGTTCTACCTGTAGGTACTGGCCACAGATATGTCTAAACACATGAACCTACTAGCAGACCTGAAAACCATGGTGGAGACCAAGAAAGTCACCAGTCTGGGAGTCCTACTGCTGGACAATTATTCAGACCGCATACAGGTGGGTTCCATTCAGGGTTCATACTATTCACATTCTTCAGGTGTCAGTACATTCTAACCCAACATGGAACAAAGTTACATTTACTCACTACCATTTAATTCAGCTGTACACTGGACTTGTATGGGCCACATCTACAGTATTGCACTTTTCACTTTAGATTTTTTTTTTCCACTTCCTGTCTAGTGAAAGTCTCCAAATGTGTGTTTTAATGTTTGTGATTCAGGTTCAAGTAGGTAAAATGAGCTCAACCTTTAATATCTACAACAGTAACATGATTGCAGGAATTAATGTTAAACCAAAAACAGCAAAGAATTCTTTTCCTAATGTCATTGTATACACAATGACAATAAAGGCTATTCTATTCTATTCTATTCTATTCTATTCTATTCTATTCTATTCTATTCTGCAGTTTAAATCAGAATATAAACAAATGGTCTTAAAACAATATAGAGATGAAGGGCTATGAAGATCATGTGGTGTTTTTCTTATTTTTCTTCTTCTTATGTGTGTGTTGTGTTTTGTTTTTTACTTTTCTGTTATATTTTGCTTTATTTATTGACATTATTTACTATATATATTTACATTATTTCATTTTGGTGCCTATAATCTGTTGTGTTTTATTAGTATTTTTCTCTTTATTAGGCATATTTGTGTTCTGTATGTTGTGCTAAAGTTAGTTTTGGTGTACTAATGCATGTTTACAACTAATTTAATTGCAATCATACATGTTTAAGTAGTGAAACTGGGGGTGAGAGTAAATAAGTTTTACTTCTTCTCACTCCTTTTTGGGTTACTACAGATGTATAATAGTGAATTATTGTATATATTTATGTATATTTGTGCACACATAATGATATGTATATAATATGTGAATGTTATTTTATTTCTGTTGTGAATTGAAGCAACACTGTACATAGAGTGCACACAAGCTTGAAATAACCCAATTATTCTATTCTATTCTATTCTATTCTATTCTATTCTATTCTATTCTATTCTATTCTATTCTATTCTATTCTATTCTACTGATAGGAGTATCTCATGTACATTTTCCCTAAACTTTTTTACTTTGTTGATTGGATTACTTCTTTACATGGAGTATTTTCAGTGTGCTGTTATCAAAGTACAGGATGTGAATATTCGTTTCAGCGGTTCCGTTGTGTTTCCTGTATCCAGGTCCTTCAGAACATGGTTCACTGTGCAGATCTGAGTAACCCCACTAAACCCCTGGAGCTGTACCGACAGTGGACGGACCGCATCATGGTGGAGTTCTTCACTCAGGGGGACAGAGAGCGGGACAAGGGCATGGAGATCAGCCCCATGTGTGACAAACACAACGCCTCCATCGAGAAGAACCAGGTACAGACTTCCTACAGCTGTGACCCACTAACAAAGACGATAGTTATTTAATTTTTCAGTTAATTAAATGGTTTTTTTACACTTAGTTCTTATTTTGTGAACAGGAGTTTTTGTTTTTTGTTTTTTTTTTGAAGTTGCATTAATACAACAAATCATACACAAAAGGGAGTAACCCAGAAAATGTGAATAGTACGGGCTGAAATATGTACCACCAGAAACTGAGTTTGAATCATTTATATCTGAATTTCAATTGTTAAACTTGAATAACTGAATAAAAAGTTTTAATTTAAATCATTGCGTTGAAAAACTAAATCTGAAGAGCATAATTTGAAATCAAATTTATTAGATTGGAACTTGAAACTGAATGTAAGATTATGAAATATAATTCAGTTTCTCTGAAACTATTTGATCCTCACTGAAAATTGAAATCTATGTATTTTCACATTCACTTCTCGCAATTGAAATTCAGTTCTCACAATTCAATTTCAATTTACTGCAATTGAAATTGAACTTTGAGAACTGAATTTGAAAATATATAGTTGAATTTCAGATATTTAGAGTTGAATTTGAAATATAGAGTTGAATTTGAAATATACAGATTTGAATTTGAAATATTGAGTTGAATTTGACATATAGAGTTGAATTTGAAATATATAGACTTGAATTAAAGTTTAGCAATTGAAATTCAAGTCTTAATGGTTCAAGTTCAGGTCCTGGTGGCCCCTATCTGCGCCCATAGACTGCCGTTCAGTGTGTTTCTAATGCTCACTGCGTTTCTTGGTCCCAGGTGGGTTTTATCGACTACATCGTCCACCCTCTGTGGGAGACGTGGGCTGACCTTGTCCACCCAGATGCTCAGGAGATACTGGACACCCTGGAGGACAACAGAGAGTGGTACCAGAGCATGATCCCCCACAGCCCCTCGCCAAACCCAGAGGGCCACGAGGAGGCGGCCCTTTCCGGCGAGGCCTCCGCGCTGTCCGGGGGAGGAAACTCCACCTCGGCCGACAAGTTCCAGTTCGAGCTAACCCTGGAAGAAGAAGGCGAGTTTGACACGGAGAGTCCGCCCGAAGAAGAGGAACTCTCCAGAACTGACTCGACTCACCTGCGTCCGCACACGCTCAGTACCGACGCGGGCAGGACGTTTTCTTTAGACTTTGACCAGCAAATGGCAGAAGACGGCGAAACGGAGCGAGAGGGCGTTTCCGAGGTAGCACCCTTCAGAATGGGCACATAGCATTAAGTCAGACGTCGTCTCCTTTTGGCCTTTTTTTTTTTTTGTTTGTTTGTTTCTTCTTAATTTTCGGTGCCTCATCCTCCGTCAGACCCCCTTCTTCCACTCCCAACCAAACACCACCACCTCTGGTTTCTGCGGACGGGATGAGTGGAATACGGGCGTGCGTGTGGATGCGGAAGGGCGTGGAAGTCTGCGATTTTACACAGCGGTCACTTGCACTGGAGAGACAGACTGAGCCACTGTTCCAGAAGAGGAGAGGAAACCACGTGTCTGAGCGCTCCCTTGTACTGTGTCTCAGTCAGACAACCGTGGACGGAGCTCGACAAGGACACGACGAGTCAAAGAAGAGCTTCTCCTTCTACCAGCCAACCTAAGGTCTACTGCAGTATAACTCACGGCAGAACTGTCTTCCTCTTTGAGAGTGTTTGTGAAGGAAGTACGGGAGTGAACGATGACGCAGGCTTCTTAGAAACCTCGCCAAATTCTGCAGGGACAATGCAGATCTGCCTGACATTTTTAGGCTTTTTATTTGTTTTGTTTTGTCTTTTATTTAGTTCATGCATAGTAAAGCAGTACATACAGATACAGTATACACATAGCCGATGCAATGTAAGACACACAACTGCAGAAACCAACGGGATGGAGCTATGCATGGTTTGTACGCAGGAGATTTGACATGTAGCAGACATTTTCAGTGACTCGGTCGCTGTTATTTGAGATGAAGCACTGCTGTCCGGTGGTGTTTCACACGACGGCGTATTAGGGCCACGGAAGAAAATAAAATTGCATGTCACTACGAGAATAAAGTCATAATATTTTGAGAATAAAGTCATAATATAATGAGAATAAAGTTGTAGTTTAAAAAAAATTATTTAACAAAAATCTGTACTTTTATGACATTGAAGTTGTAATATTTCAAGATTAAAGTCAAAATATAAGGAGACTACAATCATAGTTTTAAAAAAATTCATTATTTAATAAAAATAATGTACTTTTATGGGATTAAAGTTGTAATGTTTTGAAAATAAATTCAACATAGTTTCCAGTTACAGCAAACACAACAACCGAAGCAGCAGCTTCACTTCTGTTGAACTGGACCAACCAGACTGCTGGGACATTATCCCCCTCTCATAAAAGTATGACATTATTTATGTTAGATAATGAGTTTTTTAAAACTACGACTTTATTCTTATTATATTGTGACTTTATTCTCGACGTATTACGACTTTATTCTTGTAGTGACCTACAATTTTATTTTCTTGTGTGGCCCTAATGCGTCATTATAGTTTCAGTCCATTCAAGATCTTAACTGTTCAGTAGTGGATAAAACTCTTTTGAGGTTAATTTTTATTTTCATTCTTCCAAACTAATATATTCTGAGCAGCAGGGGTGGTAAAAGTACTCACATTCTGCACTTAAGTAGAAGTACAGCTACTTGTGAGGTAGAAGTACTGATTCAACTCCTTTACTTAAGTAAATGTAAAAAAGTGCAACTTCTCAATTGTAATTAAGTACAAAAGTAAAACTGCATTTGCCGTGAATGAAGCAATACTTATTTAACCAGGAAAAATCTGAAAAGTTTCTGTTTTCTATTTTTCATACAGTCACATCAGTTTAGTTTGAAAAAGTAACAAGAATAAAGTACAGATATTTATGCACAAATATAGAGCGTAAAAGTCAAAAGTTGCCAGAAAAATAAATACTCAAGTTAAAGTACAGATACCTAAAAAAAAAAACTCTACTTAAGTACAGTAATAAAGTACTGATACTTCGTGACTTCCCACCTCTGCTGAGCAACTCAACTGAGCATGGGTCAGTCTAGTGTTAGTGAAACTCATTCAAAGCAGTGTGGGCTGTGCACATGGCGCCCCCTAGTGTTGACAAGAGAAGCTGCAGCTCTGTCACAGGAGGCCATTGAGAATAAATACACAGCATTAAAATAGGACTACCCAAAATATCAGTTAAATTTAGTTGCTTCTATTCTTTTTATTCAAACTCACTATTTTTTTCTTTTTGTTTTGGCACCCTTTTTTTTTTTTTTTAATCAGTTTGCCTTCAAGTTTAGCACTTTAGAGTTTTGTTCATAGCTGGCCCTCATGGTGTTTTAAGGGCTTGAGCCAAAACATGAACACATTGGAGGCAGTCGACTGAAGAGAGCTTGCGGTTGGCTGTCGGGCTACCAGCACAGACATGTAAATACGTGAACACAACCAGACAGCTACAAAGAGTACTAATCATTCAAACCTCATTACTCAGGGTTCCTACAAAATATGGGGAGGGAAAAAAAAAAAAGAACGAAAATGGGTGGAGAAATGCTTGTTTCCAGACTACTGACTCAAAAACAAATCGATCACACAAGCGGTTTCGGCAGCAATGGTTTCCCACTCGGATCGGACGAATCGCAAGACCTGACAGCAAATAATGAGAATGTAACGTCCACGGTCACAAATACGGAGCAAATGTGGTCTAGAATTATGCAAAGTGTGTAGGAACCCTGGTCATTATAGTAGTCAAACAGATCCACGTACAGTTAGTAGTAACAAACACTTGGATGAAGTACTGAATAGTCCGCTGCAAATATGGCTGGACCCTAAAAACAGTTCTAACAAAAGGTTTCTCAGTGGTTACAATAGTATCAGATGTGCTTAATTACATACTAAGGTTTGACCCCATTTTCCAAACGGCATCCATCAGGTTCTTTAAATCAGTGGTTCTTAAACTTTTTACAGTGGAGTACCCCCAGAAATATATATTTTTAGTCAAATACCCCCAACTCTCGAAAAGAAAATTGGCCAAAAGTGCCTGTAAACAACATATGTTTAACTTTAATATATTAATAATAACAAACCGTTATAAGTAACATCTGTGTGCAAAATGTAAACTAAAAAGTGCCCTTTTTCATTGATGATAAAAGTTAATTAGATGGGCATTAATGAATAAATGAACTTTTAATTACTCAAATAGAGTCATCTTGAATAATGTAAAATAGAAATATGTTCTTAAAATGTTTCCAAAGATAGACAATAATAATATATATTTTTTAATTAATATATTAACATGAAATAAGGTCAGGAGTGTCAGTTTTATTATATGAATGTATTTATTGTGTTTTATATTTCAGTATTAATTCTCATTATTTATTTTATATTCGGTACATGACACTTATTAAATGTATTTTTTTTTTTTTCCCCATAAAAATTTCAAGTACCCTTTGGGCTTCTTCCAAGTAGTTAAGTAACACGGCTTTAATGGACCTTTCCTCGTCTGAACACTGGCACCTGATGCACGTTTCAGCTGTGGAATATTCTAATGAGCATATTTACATGATAGATAAGTGATTACAAGTACAATTATAGACTAAAGCAATTGATTACAACCATATTTATGCAAAAAAAGTGCAATTTGTCTGAGGTAACTGTATATTTTTCCTTTTGTATTTCATATGTCCCACAGTGTCATTTTAAAGGTCGAAGGTCATCCAACTCAAAAGTACCCAAATTCACAAAAAAAAAAAAAAATACTAGATTTAGATTCATGATGTTGTCCCCTTTACAGAAATACTTTGCTATTTAAAATCAGATAAAATTTGGCTTCCACTGCCTTTTTTGCCAAAAAAAAAAAAAAAGTGAAAAAATTAAATGGCAATATGGTCCGATAAAGTTAAAATTTGAAATGTTGACTTTTCTGGCTATGAATTACCTATAAACCAAATTTCATTAAAAAAAAAAAAGAAAAATGTGGGAGGGGTGGTTTAAATGCCTTTTTTGGGGGCTGATCTGAGATGGACCGATCCCCATGACACCCTCTAGTGGTCAAACTTCGGTAAACTTTTCCTATGTTATTAAAGACACCTAATATTACAAAAAAAACCAGCTGAGTGAGAAACCTTTTATTTGAATTTTTTAGGGTTAGGTGTTTTGGGTTTTTTTGGTTTTGGTTTTTTTTTTCATATATGCAGCCGCCTAGACCAGATAAGCGTCGGATAGAAGGACGTTAGCATCAGCGTAACTGTAAAAACCCAGGAGGTTACCCAGAGACACCATCCTGTGCCAAATTTTTTTTTTTTTATTTTTTTTTTTTCCTTTTTTTTTCCTCTCATTGATCAGTACTTCACTCTTCACAGGGACATAGTCAATGACAAAACAAGTGCCAAGCAAGTATGACACAACCCGTACTGTAATTTCCATTTTGCCACTGGCTACTTTCCATCAGTGACTGATAAAGTTGGTTGATTGTAGCACCCCGTGTGCCAATCTGACCCTACAGTGTCTGTTTCTTTTGTAATAACTCTTGCTACAGCAGTAACTGAAACTGATATTGTCTTAAAACCGTGATGTGTTTGTGTGACTGAATGACTGGGGTGAATTTTTTTTTTTTTTTTTTTTTGATGTACGTATTTGCTAAGAAAAACCAAAGCACTTTGTATTGTACTATTACAGTCCTGCACTTCCAGTACAGTTGAATACGCCGACTGTTTCACTGTCTTTCTATTAGCGAACGAGCTCTGTGGTTGATTTACGTTCAAAACAGGCTGGACCACTTTCTTGCACTGCAAAAAAAAAAAAAAAAGAAAAAAAAAACTTTACCCACGTTGTAAAAGCCTCGTTTCTGGCAGTCTTCTCAAGAATGTTTTTAATTAGAAAAGGCATCTCATTTTGATAAAATATGCCGAACTTTGTCATAAGATATCAGCTAGCGGCGCGCTAGGTTTAACAAATAACATGATTAAAACAACGCTTTAATATCCCAGCAGAGGAGTACGAGAATTTTGTACGATATGTCGAGTGAACAACATGTAGTCTCTTAAATATAGGCTGAAATATGTGCCACCAGAAACTGAATTTGAACTATTTATATTTGAATTTCAATTGTTAAACATGAATAATTGAATAAAAAACCTGAATTTGAATCAGATAATGGAATGTGTATTGTTGAATTTTAATCATTGCATTGAAAAACTGAATATGAAGACTACAATTAGAAACTGAATTCATTTTTGTCTGAAATTACATTTGATCCTCACTGAAAATTCAATATATTTTCACATTCAGTTCTCACAACTCAAATGAAAATATATTGAGGTGAATTTGAAATGTACAGAGTTGAAGTTTCAGTTAGGATCAAATATAGTTTTGGAGATTCAGTTTCAAGTTTGTTGGACTTCACTTCCAGTTGGATTTGAAATACATAGAGTTGAATTTAGAATATATAGAGTTGAATTTGAAATGTTCAGAGTTGAATTTGGAATATATATATAGAGTTGAATTTGAAATACGTAGAGTTGAATTTGAAATATACAGAGTTGAATTTGAAATACAGTTAAATTTGAAATATACAGAGTTGAGTTTGAAATGTATTGAGGTGAATTTGAAATATATAGTTGAATTCGAAATACAGAGTTGAATTTGAAATATAGAGTTGAGTTTGAAATGTATAGTTAGATTTAATATGTACTCACTGAAAATTCAACTCTACATTTTCACATTCAATTCCAACAACTCAAATTCAATTCTCAAAATTCAGTTTCAATTTACTGTGTGAGTAAACTGAAATTGAATTTGGAGAACTGAATTTGAAATTATGTGGAGTTCAATTTTCAGTGAAGACCAGACAAACTGAATTCAATTCTATAATCTTCCATTCACTTTCAACTTCATAAACTCACTTTCAAATTATACCATTCATTCAGTTTTTCAATGCAATGATTCATATTTAACCATACAAACTCAAATTACATGATTCAACTTCCATTTTTTAATCCAATAATTCAACTTTATCAATTGAACCTCAAATATAAACGATTCAAGTTCAGTTTCTGGTGGCTCATATTTCAGCCCATACTTAAATGACTGTTGTCGTTGCTTGTAATAAGCACAATTTACTTCAATTACATCATTTTTTTTTTATTGGCTCTGTTGCGATTATTGAGTGGCTTCACTTTAACTCTAAAAGCCAAACACATTTAACCTCTTGAAACCCAGGAAAGTGAAAATTTGAACTTTTTTACATTAAACAATTGTTTTGATCGGAAACTGTACAATGCAACAGATTAATCGGGTCTATTTTTCAAAATTATTTTTATGTATTTATTTTTTAATGCGATATCCTTTGCAATGGATAAAATTTTTTGAAGTAAAATTGTCAAATTTTTGTCCCCTACCGAGGACAAAAATGCATCGCTGGGTCCCAGGAGGTTAAGACAGTTTGGTTCTATTTAAGAACATCTGTTAGCTGTTTTTATCTATTTGGACTGTTTTTTGCAGTGTAAAGGTTGGCTGTCAGAGTAGGGTTTTTTTTTTTTTTTGTTTCTTTTTGTTTTATAATTGACTGTACAGAACTGTTTTGTTTAAATGCATGACATTGGCTGAGATCCAAACAATATGAAGAGTCG
>JAPTGZ010000010.1:9434282-9444569 GCA_029814645.1 Fowleria isostigma | reverse complement strand
ATTTAGAGCAGGTCGTCCAATAACCGGAAAGTTGGCGGTTCAGTTCCCGCTCTGTCCCAGTCATGTGCTGTTGTGTCATTGGGTAAGACACTTCACCCACCTTACCTCCAGTGTGGCTACTCACACTGGTGTATGGATGCATATAAATGTTCGGTGGTGGTCGGAGGGCCGTAGGCGCGAATTGGCAGCCATGCTTCCGTCAGTGTGCCCCAGGGCAGTGTGGCTACAAATGTAGTTTATCACCACCAAGGTATGAATGTGTGAATGAATGAATAATGGATTCATTGTACACACTTTGAGTATGCCTAAATAGAAAAGCGCTATATAAATCTAATCCATTATTGTTATTATTGTTATTATTATCATTATTATTATTAAGTCTTAGTGCTTATTCTGGCCCTCATTCCCAGGTTCTTCAAAGTTCCTCCTGCTCACAGCAGCAACGATGCACAAACTACTTCCTGTTGTCTTACAAAACCACACCAGATTCCAAAACAAACTTTATATATGCAGACAAGCATGGGTGAATCGTTAACCATAACTTTAACAAACTGATGACCAAATTATTGGCTTCTGCATGACAGTCTTTTTTCAAATAATGGCCATGGTTGATGCCAAAACCAATGTTATACATATATATAAAAAAATTTTTTTAAAGTGAGCTCTTTTATAATCTGTAAGGCTTCTTTTGCTGTATCTTTCACTGAGGATGAACTCAACCACACACATTTATGAAAAAATACAACACAATGGATAAATATCAGCCATTGCCATCAATGAAATTTTATTTTTTTTTACAGATAACCCAAGTCAGTCAACATAGTCAGACATGGCTGCTGTATTTATGCATCCCACTTTACCAATATGCTGCTAAATATGCCATATCAGCAAACTAGTTAATGGTGTATGTCTACGTTAGCATAAATAACTGGCCAAATCCTCCTATAAAATTCAATCGTTGATGTTTCCCATGTACTGCTGGAGACAATGCCATAGCAGCCATCCTAGCTTGGTGTTTACATGCTGAGCTCTCTCTTGTGCTCAGTGATTTCCTGACTCAAGACTTAGGCAGCACGCAGCTCATGTGTACAGACAGGGACCGGGTTGTGTTGGCTAAGCTTACCATGCTAAAATATGTGCATGTGTTGCTACGTGCAACACAATGTGAGTCTGTAAATGCACAGAGCTGTGTCTGTGGAGCGGGGATATTTTTCACCTCTGATCACTGGAGCGGCTGGGCTGGGCCGATGCCTGCGCCGCCTGGATAAAGCGGCAGTGTGTAGTTCACTGCTGGGCGCTTGTGTGGCGGCCTGCATCCCTGACCAACCAGCGGAGTAAAAGTAGGGGGTGTTTGGGTGTTATATTTATACGCTTGTTACCCCAATTCAACCTGGCAAACATGGGGATATCCCCGAGCTGTTTTTACTGCTTAATGTTGATTCCAACAATAAATCAGCATTGGGCAACAGAGCTGAGAGGATTTCTTCTTCTGTGTTGCTGTGAGGATGCATCTAAACTTTGGAGATTTAGATGCAGATGGAGGTTATGCAATGTCTGGCGAGATTAGATGTGCATGAATATACTGGATAAGTCATTGCGTTTTGAGTCATGATGGGCTAGTCTGAAGGAGACAGTTGCCAGCATGGATGTACAGACGAAGAAAAAGTTAGTACCTGAGAAAACTCAAGCACCGGCAAAAAATTGGAGAGAAATGGCCGCCCACACAGTTGTACTCAGTGATCTCTGTGAAGTGTAGTTCTGAAACTCCACAGTGATCTCTACCTGGCACAAAAAAAATCACCGAGATTAAGTACATCGTCTGCAGTTTAGCACTTCAAAGTATGTAAAAATGTCAGTTAGAAGCTAAGAGATAATGAATACTGATACCAGAATCATAGACTCTGAGGTCACAAATAAAAATAACAGCTTTTTTGTGGCAATTTACACAGAGATCAATGCTGAAGTTAGTTGAAAAAATTACAAGTCAATGTTTCTTTTGTATATTTCAGTACATCAAGTTGTAATGAAAGCACTTGCTTGTTTTCCATTTCTGACATTGGGAAGACCAATGCTCTGTAATAAAAAAAAAGCTGGAAAAAAAACAGGAAGGAAACCTTATGAGATATAATGAAGTCATTATATGCTCTTTTTTTTAAAATCACAAAGTAGACTTTCTTTTCATACCACATAATAAAATGGAAATGGTGGTGATGCATCAAAAAGACAAGTATAGGGGTGTTATGTGATTGACAGCTGTGGATACCAATTACATTACTCGATATAGAAACTTGGAAATGTGTCCTCCCCTTTCATAGCGGTGTGAAATGGCATCAGGTTCATCTATATATTTAGTCTTTTGATTTGGTTTGAGAGGATAAATGCAAAGATGGAAAGGGTGTGTTTTCACTTTCCCTCATTTAAGCTCCTGCAGCTTTAAAGAGACATAAAATATTCTTCTTCATGTTAAGAAATAAAAATCTTATTGTACTGAAAATATTCTCCATTTACTACTTTCGTACTATTTTTTTTTACAATCCTCACCAGTATTTTTACCCTCATCATGACTTGAACTGCCATTTAGTTTTAGTACTGTAGGTAAATATTCATTTAAAGATACAATATGTAAGAGCTGGAGCTTGTTTTGTGTCATTTATTGACATTAGCTGATTCCTTTTCAAAGCTAGCAATTGACCTGGGTGTCTTCACCTATGAACAACCAATATACTGCTTGATATGTAGAGGGGTCTGGTTGTTTTTTGCGCAAAAATTGTTGCACTTGTTATTATGTTCTTCATTATCTTTCCCCACTACATCAGTGGTGTACAACAGTAGCTACTACAGCCGTTTTTTAATGCTAGTTAATTCCATTTCTAAGCTAGCAGTAGCTGGTATTGGTTAGTTGTATACTACATGCTAATGTGTATCGCTAATGCTAGATGGGTAAATGCAGAGAATGAAGGCCCAGTTCACACAACAATACTCTTAGGTGAAAACGAAAAAATATTTTATCAGATGTGCCTTTTGTTTAACAATGCTTTTGGGGTTGAAAAATGCAAAAAACTATAGAGTTCACAGGCACATGCTAGTACAGGAAAACAACATGTCAGATTATTTATTTTAATCTAACATGGTGTTAAGCAATAACCCCACCTCCCCGTCCGTCCAGACAAAATTGTCCATTTTTGGGCATTGCTTTACCATTTCTGTTTTCTGTTTTGTGATTGTATTTTGCACTAGGAGAAAATAGGAAGAGAAATAGAAAGGTTCTAAGCAGGGGTTGGTCTTGATGGTGGTGATGCCACCTGGCATGAATACTACATCAATAAATAGGAAATTTCACACACTTTTATGTGTTTGTCTGCAGATTTTCCCCCCAAAACACATATCTAAACATGGAATTAAAAGTGAGAACAAACACTATTTTTGAGTGTTTTGGTTCAGATCGTTATCATCTAAATTAGCCTGAATTTCCCTACAGGGATAAGAAAGTGAATTAACCTTTAATTCTCAGTTTCTATGAAGAACTTATGAACAAGCTCAAGGAATTTCTGCTGGCAATCATAGATACAGGCAACTTATAAATGGACTGTCACTGTCAACAACCCCAACTTCAGACGGGCACATTAATGTGGACTTCACATATTAACCCTTTAACTGATGTTCATGACGAATGATATTTGCTGACTACTTTTTATTTACCATCACCCTCAGCCAAAATACAAAGATACAATTCATTTTTAATGAGCGTAAAAACTGCAAAGGCATTTCATACAAAAATCCTGTTAACTCACAACTATAAAACTGCAAGGTTTTAGGAAATCATGAGGGAAAATTAGTGGGAAAATGTCATTAGGAAAAAACAAAAGTGATCACAAAAATTAAACTGAGAAGCTTGTGTTCTGGGGTATAAAGTAGAAAAGGTTCTTATAACTTGGCCCACATTTTTGTGAGACATAGGTGGTATTTAACAAGGCCGCCAAGACCTGGCTTTGGCATCTCCGTCAGCAGGGCCATTATCAAGCTGGCAGCAGCGGCGGTCGGGACAGAAGGTGCACATGAGTAAGCAGAGCCTCACTCCAGCATTTGCTTTGGCCTTGTTTGCCTCAGTTCCACCGAGTATCATTAAACTCCAAAAGCTTGTGTTTCTGTACTGTACAAATGTCATTTCACTCTGATATACCACATATGGAGGTCACGATAAAGCTAAAGCATTTCCCAGCTGTGATTGGCGCAAAGAGGAAGAATAAAAAAAATGAAGGAAATGCTGGAAGAGGAAGAAGCGACAGAATCTGGCGTCACGTTCAGTGTTGTTTCCTCTCCTGATGACATCACTACATTGCTTGCTGCATACCTCGCGCTGCTTTCAGTGCAGCCACTTCCTGTTTGACATGGGCTGAAATTTGCATCTCTCAAAAGGGAGACGAGCAGGTAAAGAATAAAAGGGTAATGGAGGAGTAGAATGGAGATCATTCAGTCAACCTTTGCAGCCAGTTACAGTTGATATAAGAAATAGAGGATGATTAACCCCTAAAGGCCTAAAACTGTTTTTTTTGGTGACTTCCAAAAATTGATTTTTTTTTGCAATATTTAACCTTTCTTATGTAATTTATCACTATTTGCAATGATATCAACCTTTTATTTCTGCATTTTTCAGTAAAAATCTGGTATTTTCCTATATTGAATTCACTAATCATAAAAATGTTCAGACAGACTTGAAGTAAATTCAAGGATTATTCTATCAGAAACAGAGAAAACAAAGGAAAAAAGTGTCTTTTTCAGCTAAATATCTGAACTGAACATTAAAACAAACATCTGCAACCACTCTTATTTATCAAAATACATTGTTTTTTTAATGATGAATCAAAGATGATGGTGTTACCATGTTCACTACAGATCCCAGATGCTGTTGAAAAGCTGAGAAACTGAATTTTACCAGAATTCTTTCTGTGTATTCTTAGTAATAGTGGTTCAAAGGTTATTAAACACACAGAGACCATGCTGTTTAGGTCTTTGAAGGTTAAAATTCTCATGAAATCTGGAAGAATCAACTGGACCTGGGTTAAGTGAAATGATGCTAGTGTTACCACAGACAGATCTAAAATTTTACCCATGTGTACTTGACATAATACCAGATATGTGGTGATTTTGCTGATTAATATTGAACATGACATTCTTAATGCTATTCTATAAGGTGTACTACATTATAATAAATACATAAACAGTTTCAGTTTTCATATTTGAGCCGATGTGGTGCAGGTTTTGTTTCAGCTCCATCATAAACGAGTATATTTAATCAAATTAGAGTCTTTCTTATATTTGCTGCTGTGAACACAATTTTCAAACATTTTCGAAAGAACTAAAGTTTGCTATTTTAGGTGTAATTCCAGAAAGCTTCGAGGAAAATAACCAAAAATACCAGCCATTAAATGCATCACTATCAAGTGGTTGAAACCAGAACCTTCCCAAATATAACATTTAGATTGAGAAAATGAGAGAAATCTATCAGATGGAGCAAATTACTGATGCACTTAGAATTCAGGGAGAGCTATTTATAAAAGGACAGAGTCACATGATTCATCTTTTATGGCAATAAGCATTCAGATGTGGTCATTTACATGTTTGTTTTTCCGTTCCTTTATTTTATTTCTAATTTTGGTTTAATTTATTGTCATTCATATGTCATTTGTGACTAACTGTATTCAATTCCTATTGCAGATATCCGTATTTCTTTGTATATGCCATATAAGGATATTTGATTGGATATGTTTATGTATGAGCAAAACTAAATAAAAATCAAGCAAAAAACAAAAAAATAGAGCCTTTCTAATTACTCCTGAATGTTAATTTGAGAATACCAGTGAGAAAATCACACCAAAATTGTGATTTTAAATGGGCTCATCAGGATTTTCTTTTTTAATTGAACATTCTTTATAAAAACCCCCCCCCCCCCAAAAAAAAAAAAAAACGTCATCTACATATAATTTCTTTGGCATTTCCCTTGTCGATTACTTTAACCTCACCATGAATGATTCATTGAGAGAAAAATGAGGCCACATGTGGTTACATGTCTATTCGTCCCGACTGGAATGGCTGCATTTCCTAGAATCAAATACATGTGAATGAGGAGCTAATATGGAAGTTCCATTCATAATTTCTGTACAAGTACTTTGGTTAATATTAGATGCTGATAACTCTCCTTGCGCATATCAGATGTAAATACTCAACATCCCTCTTGCATTGGAAATGGTTAAGAAACGCCTGTTCTGGACTTGGACTCTTTAATCTGATTTGCTCTTTTAGCCCATGCAGTATGTACAAGTGGAAGCTGACTCTCCTCCGTCTGCCAAAAGCTTCAGTTCAACACAGACAATAACACTGCCGTGTTACACAAGTGATGCAGACCTAAACTTAGCCATCCTGAGGGTGGTTGGGTTAGGCCGTCGCACGCTTTGACCTTGACGCTCACCATTATTTCCTATGACAACAGAAGCTGAAATGAGGCCATAACAAGTGTGCAGCTGAACCTCCACCCATGCCATCCAGCGACGGGAGTCCAGCGGACGTTCATGTATGTGATAGAAGCCTGAATGCATGTGTGATTGTGTGATAATACCGGGCCAGTCTGACAGGCACCGCGCATAATCGCTTTAGGGCGGGAATTGCACAACAATGTGGGTCTGGGTAATGCCTGTGGTTTGGGGCCCTCAGCAGTGAGTGGTCCCATAAAAGTAAGCAGCGAGTTCACACACACACGAGCTATGGGAACACGTCTTCACACATTTTTCAAGTATGAGGGATTTCACTTCTCATTTAAATGGTAAAATTATTCTAAATCCATACACGGGTTCCTCTTTCCGTCACCATAAAACAATGCTGAGGTCATGCTTTAACCCACAGGATATTTTTCCAACTTTTCTGACTGATGACAAGTTGTGATGGCAGACAGAGCAGCAGTGAATTCTGGGTCGTCCCTCTGCCAAGACCCAACGTCACGTGCCCTACTAGCAAACCCGCACTCAGAAAAACACAACATTCTGACTCATCCTAAATGACTGTTTACCTGCGCGAGCCGCTGGATGTCTACTCTCTATTTTCTGACTGGAGAGGAAGGCTGATGTGGGCGCCTCTTCCTCTGCCATGTTGAATGAGACTCCTCTCTGCTGGTGTCTCTCTGAATATCACTTACGCTCTCTGGGCAGTTGCTGGATGGTAAACTCACTGAATCATGAGTACGTAATGATCTGTGCCCTGGGTCGCTGCCAGAAAAAAAGAACTGGCAAAACAAAACTCTGGCAGAGCAGGAGCGCCGCTGGGTTGTGTGGTGTTAGTGTCTGAGGTGGGTGGAAACACCCGTGTACACATTTGACATGATTTGTTTGATTTCACCAAATGAAAGGGCCACTTTATGGGGATTTTCCTGAGTTGTTTCCAGAGATAAAAGCTCCACAAGTGTGAAGTTACCCGCTTTGTTACTCACTGAGGTCAAACTGGATTTAGTCCAAACACTCAAAGAAAGACAGCTATTATTTATGAGTAGTAAAAAAGAGAAGCTGAAAAATAAACATGTGAGGCCTGCTTTTTTATGCAGCTGTGGATTTTATTCAGTTTGTGAAACAAATGTTATTTTTAATTCATTTAAAAAGAGTTTCAAGTTGAATACATGACCTGAAGAACAAATTAACATTTTGTTCACCTGCTTTGAATAAATTTTACACGATTTCTGTCACTAGGGGTCACTCAATCAAGAACATGACAAAAAAAAAACAAAACGTGTAGATGACAGGGGTAGGACTGCACAATATAATGAAAATATATCGATATTACTGTAACAGAGTGTACAATACTCATATTGGAAAGATGAGCAATAATTCATTTATTTATTTTTTCATTAACTTTCTGTGCAATATGGGTGTACAGCATTATGATAATGATAATAATGTGATATTTTTGTTCACCTAAAAAAATACCAATTTCAGCTACTAAGAAGAATGTTCCTTATCAATGTTAAAATGAGCCAGATGTTTGTATGCTGACTCAATTATTTATGATTTAAGACAAAATCCTGTACTGGTAGAACCTGGTGATGCTGCTACTCTAGGCCTTTAGACACAGTCAGATATTTGGTCATTTTATTCATATATACCAAAGTGTAAATGGTAAATAGACTGCACAGTGCTTTACAACGGCTCACATTCACCTATTCACCCACACAAATGAATGGCTTCACCATGCAGGGCACCACTGGGAGAAAATTAGACCTCAGTTCAGTTTTATTCTGTAAATGCGCATTAAAATCACCTTTTATTAATGTCTTTTTTTTCCCCTTTTTGTTTTTAATATCATTTCAATGTCTTGCTTTTTATCTGTGATTTTTATGCCTCTGTAAAGCACTTTGAGTGACCCTGTGTATGAATAGTGATATCAGATAAACTTGCTTTGCCTTCAATGTCTTGCCCAAAGACATGTAGACAGACAAAGCCAGGATTTGAACCGCCAACCCTTTGGTCATTGGACGACTCCTCTACCAACTGAGCCACAGCTGCCCATATGACACAGATGTATTTCATAACAGCTAAAGTGTCAGAGTACCACCATGTCAGAGCTTTAACTAAACTATATTCCATTGTTGGCCTGGTTTGGTAAATACTACACATACAAATAAAATTGTTAAATGTAAGTGTTGAGGCCTTGCCCAAAGTTGTGCTCTGAAAATATTCCCCCCTTTTCAACATTAATCACATGTAAACTTGCATTCAACCAACAGCAGTAGCACAACTGCAGTTTATATACCAGAAAAACTATCATGTTAGAGTGGTGGAGAAAAGGTAGAGTGGTGTGGAAAACAGAAAGTTAATTCATGAAAAAAAAAGAAAAATCTTATTACAGGTTATTGTTATATGAATATTGTGATGTTGATATTCCTTCAGTATGTTGTGCAGCCTTAGTTATATGACTGACAAGTAACCACAGGAAGATCGCTGTTCATGTTTCTCTGACTCTGAATGTCAGATGTGGCAACATGTGGCATAATGTAAATATGACAGTCAATAGAATACTCAGTTCATGTCATTTTAAGGTATTTTAGTGCACAGATGTTACATTTTCTATCTATTTCAGTCGTGCAAGATGCTAAAATCTTGTGATTCTGTGCTGTAAGGCCAGAAATATAGATTACTACCCCTCCCCCTGTTTTTTTTTTTTTTTTTTTTCACAGTTTAAAGTATAAACATGTGACTGAGGTTTTGAGGTTTTGGTAAAATTCAGTAAAAATAAAACTGCCAAGACAGTCTGGTACGCTGACCTGATGTGACCTGAATATTTAACGACAGCTCAGACAGACAGACAGACATGAGGCTCCGTGTGAGGTATGCGCCTCGGCTTGGTTCCGCCGCCTCTCGGTTTCCTCCGGTGCCACTCTGGATGTGCTTTTTTGCAAACAAAAGGTTTTACTACAAAACATCGAACCCGGACGCCGCCTCCATATGGGCCCGATTATCAAAAATAACATGCGAGGTTAGAAATGACGTGACTTCGCAGCGACAGAACGGGTGGATTCATGAGTAAACACACATGTGCCACACAGAGACGTAAACATTAGCCCAGCCAGACGGTATCCCTGTGCCACACTGACCCGCTTCCCTCTTTTTTTCCTCTTTTATTTTAGTCTGTCGGGTCGGACTCGGTGATTAATACCGACAACAACAACAGTAGCAGAGGCGAGCGACTCGGAGGCTGGGAGGTAAACAAATGTGGAAACTGAGCAGGACAGAAGGAAAACATGAGGTTGTGAAAGAAGCGGTGGGGTTACTAGTTTCCATTCTATTGCTCAATCGAACCAGTGCAGATGGACGGTGTTACATCACTTTGAACATGACAACAATTTCAACCATCTACACCACATTTTTGACACTGAGCCAAGACAGATTTTTGATAATCGCCGATTTATTTCAAGTATTTCCCAGTCTGAGGCAGCACTACCATTTACACACTTTAAATAATTTATATTTTTTAAATTTTTTTATTCACAGAAATAAATTAAATGGAGCCACTCTGTGTTTTTAGTTCTTGAGATCAGACCCATGGAGGAAAAAAAGGTAGCCTACTGGTATTTATTGAAATATGAGTTAATATCCTGATAATTATTATTACATCCTGAGACCCAGCAATGCATTTTGTCCTCAGTAGGGGACAAGAGTTTTACAGCTTTACTTATGAAAAAAAAAAAAAAAAAGTCCACTATAAATGACATTTCATAAAATAAAAAAAAAAAAAAAAGGATATGAAAAA
>JAPTGZ010000010.1:9327071-9340685 GCA_029814645.1 Fowleria isostigma | reverse complement strand
GGTGGAGGAGAAGGAGGGGGAGGAGACAGACAGCGTTGCATAGAGTCTACACAGACACACAGGGACAGATCGTCATGTTTGGATCCGATTCGACTACGTTTGAAAGTTTTATCGCCGGCCTGAAACGGAGACATTCGTAGCAGTGTCCAGAAGTGGAGGTCTGCGCTAAGACGGCGGCAACGGCTCACAGTGAAAACCCGCTAACCGTACGGACTGACCCCAACCTTATCCTACGAGTGCAGATCAAGCCTCAGAGCAGGGCTTTGGCCTCGAATTAATTGGCAACGAAATTTATCTCCAGGAAGTCAAAGTTACAATATCAGACTTCCAGATGATGAGCCAGTCTGGGGGTCTTTTTTAACTTCGATTTTAACGTTTCACAGACTTAAACCCCCCAGAACTGGAGAATAATACGACCGCTCAAAAGAAAACAATGAGAAAAAGAAACAAAAAACAAAACAGATGAAGTCAAAGAAAATAAACAGAGGGGTAAAACAGGAGTACCATTAGTAACAATCCATTCGATATCTGACACATTTACACTAGAGGGACAGTTAAAGGGAGGACAGGGAGGAAGAGGAGGGGAGGAGGGGGGAGGCGAGTGTTGTCATAACGACTTAAATCGTTTTCTCTGGAGGTGAAGAGATGCATCATCCTTCCTGAGCGTCCTCAGATAGTGCTGATGCGTCAGTGGGTCCCTGCTCCGTCACCACGGCGACTGCTGCAGCCTCTACGTTTCTATAGGAAACAGAAAACATTTCAGGTGCACAACGGTCCGGGTGTTGACGGAAAACAGAAAACTAAACACTTTGTACCCGTGTGGTTGACAGGTGTTGATGTTAGTGGGTCACCGTTTGGGTTTGACTGGTTTGATTTTTAAACCGAATTAAATCATTCTCTAACTTGAACTCCAAATCCAGATTATATTCAGTTCTGTGCAGGCTTCAAACACATTTTCAAGGTCAAATTCAAGCACTTTTAAGAGTCATTTTCAAAATTTTCCAGTACAGCATGTTATTACTGGGGTAAAATACATACAGGAATACATATACTCAAAGATTATTATTTTCACTTTTTATCACAATCATGTATATTGTATTATGCTATAAACATCAAAAATTATGTTTCATAATAGCAAAAATTTTAGAAATTAGAGAAAAGCACAAAGTTTTATCCAAAACAAGAGAAGCCACTTAACATTCTTCAGGCATACTCGCACAGAGACAAAGATTAAAATACAAATGTACCTGCAGTCGACTGAGAACACCCACTAACTTTCTTTTTTTTATTTTTCAAAATGTATCACCTCTGTAAGTAGCTTTGGCTTGACTTCTAACCTGGTAGAGTTAATAGTAAAAATAAATAAATAAATACATCACATCACAGAGTAGAATTTGCATTTCAATTCAATTCAAGCACTTTCCAGACCTTGAAAACACAACATTGAAATTCAAACATTTTCAAGGATTTCAAGCACCCGTACAAACCCCGTCTGTGGCTCCAGAACTTTAAACTGAGATTCAGAGATGGGTGTAACTGACCCTTATTTTACATTGATTAATGTAAATTATTTTCTATAGATTTGGTCGATATAACGTCAGAAACCAGCGACACAAAGTGAGAAGCTCAAAGGTATGTCTGGTTAGGTTCAAAGGTCAATGATATCAACTTTACATCGTAAGAGGAAAAAAATCTGAAAATACTGACACTGAAGAAACTGCAATTATCTATACAGCCACTGATTATTTTAACAGTATGATAAATAATGATCACTCATTCCTTATTCATGCTGCTCTAGATCCAGTTTTAACGACTTTACAGTGGACATGTAACTGTAAGTGACTGCTGAGATAAACTGAGAGAAAATAATTAACCTCAGAGGAAGTTAACGACCGACTTGTGATGCTGCTGATTTTCTCTAAATATTCACCAGTTCATGATGAAACTGTTGTGGAGCAACAAAAACAAAATAAGGCAAAACCATACAAAAAACAAACCAAAAAATGTGTATGGCTTTGCAATGTTTTGTTTTAATAGGTCTGTTGTGTCATTTGGTTTTTGTGTTGTGTTTCTTTTTACATGTTTGTGTAAATGTATAATTTAATTAAAAGAAAAAAATAAAACTTGTGGAAATGAAGAGAATGATCGGCTGAATTGAGCTGCATCACCAACACTCAGGACGCTGTATTTTAATTCAGCTTTTCCACGTTGACTAATGTGGCTCAGATTTACTAAACGGACAATTTCTTTTCCAGTTTTACAACATTTTTCGACTTAGCTGCATTGCACCTGCACCTCAAATATTAGAAGTAAAATTTAACAATGTAAGATCTTCACGCTTTCCACAAATGCTACCTCCTACATGTGCTGATGAATCTGCCCTTTGAACGTCCCTCTGAGGTTACATGTTGAAAAAGACACGCATGTAGGCCCTCTCACAGGCTTTCTAGAAACATCTGATAATATGTTCTTTAGCAAAAGGAGCCAAAGTGCAGTGGACTATCAGTTCCACGTTGATGACAGATGTTAGATAGTAACCACACACGGCTTTTATCAAACATTATGTAATACATGTTGTACAGCAGGTGACAGCAAATATTAACTCTACCAGAGGTGAGGATTACACCTTCACCTCTGATGCTGTCTGAGCCTCCGACCACGCCGAGCAGACAGGAGGTGCTTCAGTAGTATTTACCTGTGGGCTCGTCCTCCGTATGTTCCTCTGTCTCAGCAAACTCTGCTGCTGCAACAAACACAACACGGACAAGTAAGACCACAAAATCCAAAAACACAGGTCCACTAAAGGTTCCAACACCTGGAAAATGTTTTTGCTTTTGTTTCAGTACTTAAAAAAAAACGAAAACATTTTAACTTCCTTACTCCCAGTGTGAAGTTATTTTTAGTTTGTGTTTAATTATTTTTTCTTATACACAACATACTCAAATTCCATTTGTTTATAAGGAAAAAAATAGATACATTTGTGGTTATTAAGTTAATTGTGTAACTTTTTGATTGTCTAATGTTGTATTTTGATATTTGGGTGATTCTCTTTTTGTGGCAACTTTCATGTCCTCATGTTTCACTTACCCTGATTTTTTCTAAATGTGCTAAATATTTGCAACAAAATAATTTATGTGTTGAAGTGTTTCTCATCATTTAAACATAAATTAAATGCATTTCAAATATTATTTTATATTTTACACCTTTTTGGTGACATGCTCAGTTTCACTGTGTCTCACAGTGCCATGTAATGTTCAGAAGTTTAAGTCATAAAATTACCAAACTTTTTTTTTCTTTAATAATTTGATCGACTAAACTAAATTTTATTTTATGATGCAATTGAATCTGGTAAAACTGTATTTCTTATTTACTCTTTTCTTCATATTGTCATGTTCCAGTAGTAGGTTTCCAACCTGTTATAACATGCTTAATGGCCTTAAAAAAAAAAAAAAAAAAAATTCCATAAAAGCCATTTACAGGAAGTGACATTGTTTTTGGTGTGAATTCAACTGTAGAAACTGAGATAAGCTTCACTGTCACTGTCACCTTACTTTTTAAAATCTTAAACATGTTCCACCTGTATGGTAACTCTTAAAGCTTCACCCTGTTCTGATCAATTATGGGAAATGTTAATTGAGTAGAAGAAAAAAATATATATATATTAAAGTTTGTGTTCATCTATTAAATGTTAGCTTGCTAATGTTGATCAGTTATAGAGCTACACCTGGATTAGACAAAAAATTCCACTGTTAGGTTTATAGACCTAACAGGGTGGAAATTGTAAGGAGAGCGCAATAATTACTATTGTTATAATTAATGAATAATATTATTAACTTTATATATATGTGTGTGTGTGTGTGTGTGTGTGTATTCTAACATTAGGCTATAAATCAGGGTAAGTGAAACATATAGACATGAACTGTTGCCACATAAAGACAATAACCCTTTGTTTTAGTGTGAATGAGTGCCCACCTTCTTCTACTGGCTCCTCTGCCTCTTCTACTTCTTCTGTCTCTGTGGGTAAAAAAACCAAATACATAACCCATTAGTTGTATGCTCATGTCAGGAAGCAAGTTAACATCTCTGAATAATCTGGAATTCACAGGATGCAGCGTGCACATCTAATGTATTTACGGCTGAAGTGAAGAGCCTGTATTTTGTGAGCAGCTGTTTCTCTGTAGCTCCAGTCTGTGTTTTAATTGTATAAAAGTAAAAGAAACAAACTGGGTGGTGTCTGTTGACACACTGACATCAATGAGACAGACGGACATCACACACTGCACTTGGAGTTGTAAAGTGAATTGTGGGTGTTGTTTTTGGCATATCTTTGTGTATCCAGACAGGACAATATACACATGGGTGTTGGTAAGAACAGTTTTATCCTGTACAAGGACAAAGATAAAGGATGTTTATGGGCTGAAATAAGTGCCAACAGGAACTGAATTTGAACCATTTATATGTGAGTTTCAATTGCTAAACTTGAGTAATTGCATTAAACAACTGAATTTGAATCACATAATTTGAATTTGTATTGTTTAATTTGAATTATTGGATTGAGAAACTGAATCTGAGTAGTGTAATTTGAAATTGAATTAATTAGTTTGGAATTGAAGTCCAATTAACTTGAAACTGAATGTAAGATTATGAATGCATATTTTATCCTCATTGAAAATTCAAATCCATATGTTTTCAAATTCAGTTCTCATAATTCAATTTCAATTTACTGTGACAAACATTTGGGTACCCAGATGTCTGTCACAGTAAATTGAAACTGAATTGTGAGAACTGAATGTAAAAATATATAGAGTTGAATTTTCTATAGTTCACAATCTATAGTTTCAGAGGAAAATTAAATTTCATAATTTCACATTCAGTTTCAATTTTATTGGACTTCAGTTCCAAAATAATAATTTCAATTTCAAACAATTCTACTCAAATTCAATTTTTCAATAAAATAATTCAAATTAAATAATACAAATTCAAATTATGTGTTTAAAAAAAAGTATTCAATTATTCAAGTTTAGCAAAAAAAATTCAACTATAAATGATTCAAATTCAGTTTCTGGTGCACATATTTCAGCTCATATCTGCTCATCTTTTTAAAAACTCTTGTGCGTCTTCTCTTTCCAACAACTGCCCACACCTCAGGTCAAATGTAAATGTGCTCCTCCCTCATGTCCTGGTGTTCTGCTGTAGATGGTACTGACCACCTGTAAACCTCACTGACGCCCCGTGTGCTTTGATCGTACCTGGTGCTGTTTCTTCCTCCACTGCTTCTTCTGGAGTTTCTTCTGTTTCTTCTGCCTCTGCAACCTCCTCCACTGCCTCGTCTGCAGGTGCATCCTCCTCTACAGCCTCTTCTTCTGTAGGAGCTGCCTCCTCCTCAGCGGGCTCTTCTGAAGGTGCTGCCTCTTCCACTGTCTCCTCTTCGGGTGCTGCCTCCTCCTCCACTTCCTCTTCTGGTGCTACATCTTCAACAACTTCTTCTGCCGGTGCAGCCTCCTCCTCCTCCTCAGCGGGCTCTTCTGAAGGAGCAGCCTCTTCTTCAGCTGCTGGTTCATCTGCTACTTCCTCCTCAGCTACTTCTTCTACGGCTTCTTCTACAGGAGCAACCTCCTCTTCAGCTTCTTCTGCAGGTGGTGCCTCTTCCTCAGCGGGCTCCTCTTCAGCTTCTTCTGCAGGAGGTGATTCCTCCTCAACGGCTTCTTCTGCAGGGGCAGTCTCCTCCTCTGCAGCTGCCTCTTCCACAGCTTCCTCCACTGCAGCCTCCACCTCTGCTGCTAGCTCCTCTGCAACCTCATCGATAACCGGCTCCTCCACAGCCTCCTCCTCAACAGGAGCAGCCTGAAATCAACGGACACGTTAGGCCAGAGATTAGAAAGGCATCCACCCTGTGTCACATTCTCACATTTTACTTTTAGTCATAAATATCAGAATCAGAAATAAAATAAGCAATAATAAAAGCAGTAAGTACCAAAAAATAAGCAGTACAAAAATAGGCTGTAAGTACCAAAAATAGGCAATAAATAGCAAAAAATAAGCAGTAAGTACCAAAAAATAAGCAATAAATACCAAAAAATAAGTAGTAAGTACCAAAAAATAAGCAGTACAAAAACAGGCAATAAGTACCAAAAACAGGCAATAAATAGCAAAAAATAAGCAATAAGTAGCAAAAAATAAGTAATAAATTCCAAAAATAAGCAGTAAGTAGCAAAAAATAAGTAATAAATTCCAAAAAATAAGCAATAGGTACCAAAAAATAAGCAGTAAGTGGCAAAAAATAGGCAATAAAATAAGCACAAGCAAGCAATTTATAATACCAAACTAGATAAACACTATTTACATTGTGATTGTCAAAGGGTGAACTGTGTTAAACAGATGTTGCCCTTTATATGGGTGTATAGATATTGCAGAGTATTGACTGGTTTGTAGACGGATTGCACAATCATGACTTAATGGTCAGTTAAAGTGTCCAGTTTATAACCCAGTGTCCGTGTGTGTGGTTTTAAATGGAGGAGTTATGAGTCTAATGGCTGTCAAACCAGTTAAATGCCTGTGTTTAACGTTTGTGCTACTTCAGAGCTAATGTGTAACAATAAATTAGAGTCAAGTTAAATACACAGAGCAAAAACCACACTGTCATCAAATCAACAAATAATTACAGTTCCATGGATGACAGGTCTGACAGAAATCCTTCAGAGATTCAAAGTTCTGTTTACATGGACAATAATAGCATCTGATTATCAGCTTTTGATTTTACTAATATTTTTAATTCCAATAAAAGTTTGCATAAAAATACAAATTTAGGATTACTTTGAGGGGATTATTTTTTTTATTTTTGTTTAGGGATTTTTTTTTGTTTTTTTCCTTTTGTTCCTCTTCTCTGCAATACACCGTTCTGTATTGTTTGTTGTCATTATTGTTTGAATTATATGAAAGAAAAATTTAATAAAAAGACAATGGTAAAAAAAACAACAACAAACTCAAGAAATTTAATATTCTAAAGTGGGCTATGATTTGGATTTGATCTTGTCAAAAATGTGTGTGAACAGCTCCTTCTAAATCTGCAACAAAACCTTCATCAGGAACAGCCCAGTTTTATTTATCTCCGTTTCTGTTTTGTCTTAAGTTACACCTACATACAACAAATGTGTAGAAACAATAATTTACTACAAACAGAAATGACGTTGGATACTTCCAGCGGTTACTGAAGGCTCAAATCTGCTAATATTAACACTAGTTTTCTGATTTATTCAGATCAGACTTGTCTCTTCCAACTGCAGTGGTCACACAAGGACGTTTTATTTTGTCTACTGATGCAAATTTAGGTCTATGTAAACACGGTTAAGTGTCTCGACTCTGGGGGAAAACTGGATCATAGGAGTCTATTTTTAATATACGGAGTATACTTTGCCCCAGGTATAACTATAACAAGTCTGAGCATTTCAAGATGCATAAAAGAAAATGTGCTGTAGCAGCAGCAAAGGTACAAGTCTAAAAGTTGTGGCAAATTATTTTAGAATAATGTCTAGATCAGGGGTCTCACACATGCAACCTGGGGACAACTCCGGGCCGCAGGATTTTTCAAATGCAAAAATGACATTGAAGATACTTACAATCAAGGATGTACAGACCAATATGATCTAAAGTGGGTCAGACCAGTAAAATACTACCAGAATTACCTACAAATGACACATTTTTAAAAAAATTAATTTTAGTGTAAAATTACATGGATATGTTGATATTTGTAAGGTATCCTTTCACAAAAAAATGTGAATAACCTAAAATGTCTTCAGAAAAATAAATGCATTTTTACAAATATTCTGTTTGTTATTAAATGTTTTGTGTATTTGTAGATCCACTGTGATCTGTACGTTATAATGAACACGTGTAAATGATAAACTTGGACATGATATTGTTAAAATTGCACTTATTTTTCTTAAGAGATTTTAAGTTATTCATACTTTTAAGGATAGTCTGTAGATGTAAACATTATTATAATAGAATTTTACTTTTTTCACTGCTATTATTTTACTGGTTCGGCCCACTTCAGGTCATATTTGGCTTAATGGGGCCCCTGAACTAACATGAGTTTGAGACCCCTGGTCTAAAGGGAAATCCTTGAGAAACAGCTACTCATAAAACAATGGCTAAATTTTTCAGTAAAAATCAGGTAAAACTCATTATTATAGTCATGTAGTGCTATACAGGGCTTTTGTTTTCTTTGTTACATCTATTATAAAACAATATTAACATTCTGGACATACCTCCTCCTCCTCCTCCTCCACTGGGGGAAGCTCCTCCTCCAGCACCTCTGGCTCCTCCTCAATCACCTGAAAAAGTCAAACATAAAACACATCACAAATGTTTGAGGTCATTCTTCAGAATATAAAGAAATGGTTTTAAAATAATAAAGAGATGAAAGGCTATGAAAGTCATATGGTGTTTTTCTTATGTGTGTGTTTTGCTTTTTCTCATATTTTTTACTTTATTCATTGACATTACTTACTACATATATTTATATAATTTCATTTTGGCGCCTATAATCTGTTGTGTTTTAAGTAGTATTTTTCTCTTTATTGGGTACATTTGTGTTCTGTATGTTGTGTTAAAAGTTAATTTTGGTGTACTAATACATGTTTACAACTAATTTTTCTGATATAATTCCAACCATACAAGTTTAAGTAGTGACACTGGGGGTGGGAGGAAATAAGTTTTATTTCCTCACTCCCTTTTGGGCTAGTAGGGGTGTATATTAATAGTGAATAGATTTATTATTATGTGTCACAAATATACATATGTATATAATATGTGGATGTTATGTTATTTCTGTGATTGTGAATAGAAACAACATTGTACATAGAGTGCACAAGCTCCAAATCAATCAATCCATCAATCAACTCTTAGAACTGGTGGTCTCTCATATCTTCACCTCCACAGGCATCTGAATTTACCAGTACAAAGACCTGGTTTTGGTTTCATATTCATTTTTCTAGTTTGGTACTAACCTCAGCGGCCTCCTCTGGTTCTGGTTCAGGTTCAGCCTCAGGTTCTGGTTCTGGCTCAGATGCCTCCACCTCAGGCTCTGGTACAACCTCAGGCTCTGATAAAAGGAGAACCATTTGTACTCATCAGGGATCAGTCAGGCAGGAGGCGCTCATACATACCACAGGTTTAACTACAGGTTCCTACCTGGAGGTGGTGGTGCAGCCGCTTCCTCTGCTACTGCAGCTTCGATCACATCTTCCACAGGCACAGGGTCAGGCTCCACAACAGCTGGAGAGAGTGGCGTGGCAATAAATATAATGAACTGGTGCATGAAGCAGATTTGGACCATTTTTATGTTTATCATTATTGTCTGTGTAAGCATGGTTGAAATGTTATTCACCGTTCTTCGGTCATGTCTAACTGCTGTATTTAATTGAATAAATAACTGCACAAACTATGATAAAAAGGGTATTATTATTGTATCTCACAGGAAAAGAGTAATAACAATTATACGCATGGGGCATAATTAAAGCAGTAAAGAATATAATCTATGTATTTTTAATTACCTTCATATTCATTCAGTGCAGCAAAGACAATTATGCAGTTACTGCCTCCAATTTCACTGTTTTATTTCTTTGAATATGGCTCAAGTTTACATAATAGCTGCATGTATTTCAGATTCACTACACATTTATGAGCACACAACTTAATTTCCTCATTTGTGATCAGGTTGGTGAATTACTTTTCTCATCTTAGTGCAATATGCAAGGTTCCTACACATTTTTCAAGGTCAAATTCAAGCATTTTTAAGGGTCATTTTTATATTTTTCCTAGCACAGCCCTTATTGTTGGGGTCAAATACAGTTCTAAAGGAATACATATACACATGATTATTTCACTTTTTTTATCATAGTGATGTATGTTGCATTACGCTATAAACATCTAAAAATTATATTAAAAAAAAAAAAAAAAAAGGACACCACTTGGCATTCTTCAGGTACACTTACACTGAGACAAAGATTAAGATAAAAATTTACCTGGAGTCGACATGAAAGCACCCCCCCTTATTTTTATTTTTTTTTAATGTATCACCTTTCTGCAAATAGCTTTGGCAGAGGTAATATTAAAAATAAATAACATTGGAGAGTTTTTTGAAGAAAAACTAGTCCAGTTGAACCTCAAAGAACTACCAAGAAGAACAATGACCTACGCAAATGAGAAATTGTTCTTTTAGTTCCAAACTCCATATTTTTAATAATATTATACAGTAATAAGTTGAGGCATAATATTATTAAAACTACACTTATTTTTCATACAAAATTTCATTTTTTTTCAGGTTATTCACATGTTTTTTGTGAAAGGATAGTTTGTAAATGCAAATATTTTCATAATTTAATGGTTTTAATTCACTACAAGAGAAAAAGTTGTAATAATTTCTAGGTTATGATGCCACTATTTTACACTTGAGATCCAATTGGGCTGAATGCGGCCCCTGGAAAAAATGAGTGAAGACCCCCCTGCGTTAAACCATTGCGTCTAATCAACCTGTGTGTTACCTTCTGGTGTGGGTTCAGGTGCAGGGGCCTCCACTGGTGCAGCTGCTTCTTCACTACGGGAAGTGACGACAACCACCTTCTCTTTGAGTCCTATATGGAGTGATGCACACGTTGAAGGCAGCGAACACACATGTGTACAGTGCAGACACAGGATATGTAGTGTATACACACAGTATGTGAACTCTGTCACATTAAAGACCCCACATACCTTTATGTAGAGATATGGTCAAAAGTTTTGGAACACGCATTTGTCCAGTTTAATAATATTTAAACAGTGAATTGGAGCATACATCACAGATTTGGGACGTATGCACAAAAAGCCTTTAAACACTTTTCTTTTGAAAAACATTTTGTTAAAATGTGTTTTAACAGGTACATTTTTACGCCTTAAGACATTACACTTTGACATGTTAACACAACACAAGTTGACATGTTAACGTGACTTTTCCGGTTGTACCCAATGAGGGAGCATGAATCAGGACACCCTTACATATTTATGAGGGTTGCACAAAAGCAGCACTTAGCGCCTAAATTAATAATGTGGGCATATATGTACACATTACAGGCACATACACAACTAAGGAAATGAAGTGTATGAAACACAAGCCAGAGTTGTTGTTCACAAGAGTCTAAAGTTTCAGTGGAGGATGATGAATGATTCATATTGAAAAGGATGAACACTGCATCATCTTGACTGAGCTGAGCCTAAACGCCATGTGTCACACTTCCTTTTAACTCCTACTGGAAGAGTGGAACCTCATGTAACAGGTATTTTTTTGTTCAAACATGAAAATCATATAGCTAGACAAGCAAATATACGGTACTCTTAACCCTGATTATACTGGCATCTATGTACAAGTGTTTCATGCATTATAACCTTTAACTCTTTCCCCCTTGGACGCCTGCTAGGAACAACCCATATATACAGTATGTTACTAAGGCGACCCATGGAACGTTTGGTTTTTCTGGTGTGTTGTTTCTTTTTCCAGTGGCTACAACCAACACTACTTCACCAAACTTCAGGAAAAAACAGTGAAAATATATTATTATTATTATAGTTTTTATTATTTTTTACATTTAAAAAAAATTAAATTAAAAACAGTTTAAAAAAATAAATAAGAATAAGAAATAAAAATAAAGAAAATGTATTATTTAATCCTATTGGTTGTTCTAGTATGGGTTGTTGTCACCTCCACCTGTCACAGCATCTGTTACATTTGAAAAAAATGGAACCAGTTCTAACGGTGATCTAACAAAGGTGTTAAAACTCGTAAATAAGGGTACGGGGGGTTTGTCAAATATCGTCTTTATGGGGGGAAAAAAATTAAAAATGTCTTTACTTTAGAGACCTACCCTTCTAAAACTTTTGACCAATAATGCAGTCGCAGAAAAAATTATTAGACCATCAAAAACCATCTAAAACAACATCTATGCAATCAAGTACTAACCCCTGTGTGTATCATGTGACTAACATGGAACGTCTAAAAGCACTGGGGTTTTTTTTTCAGTGCAATGCCATAGATATTGATGTAAAAACTTATGTGATTTTGGTTATTATCAAAAAATAACTAAATAAACATGGGAAATGGATAGATATCAGCTCTTAAATTAAACTACTATGAGCTATTTTTGTTGTTATCATTATATTTGTCCAAACAAATGTACCTTTAGTTGTACCAAGTATTAAAATGAACAAGAAACTGAAGAAAACATAGGGTGGTCTACTATTTTTTTCTGCAACTGTATGTAGTTCTATTATCATTTATGCTGAGTAGATCAGGTAGTACTGCTTAATATCAAGGTGTGGATCGGATTTCTATTACATGTCAATCAAAATGATTATCATTTTCCAGTGATGAAATCATTGACATAAAACAAACCAACAGAGAAAGGCAATGGGTTTCTTTTGCTGACAAAGAAATTTCACACACTCACACACAACAAAGACTGTTATCCCTCCGGGGCACTGAGAAACCACTAAATGTTGGCTGCACTCTTGCTTTAATAATTATTTTTGACTTTTACCGTGTGAGATGTGTTCCATATTTAGTTCACTGGATGTGCTGGATATTAGATGGTAGAACAGGTACAGCAAAGACAGGATGGAAGAGAATGAGCCACACATGGATCCAGAAACTTTATTGACAAAAGAATATTACACCTTTATGATTCCTATAAACCCTATTGTTTAATAATCCTTAAATATCCCCTCTCATGACTTCAGCAGGTCAACTCCCTACACTTAAGAGTCTATCTCCACTCATTTCCTACAATTCAGGCTCAGCGTCACTCATTGTAATAATCTAAACTAGTGCTGACCACTGGTTTGACCTTAGGCGTGTGCTCCGGGGTCAGCATGTTTCTGAAAATACTTGACACATCCACAGGTTAGAGGTTATTTAGAGACTGAAATACTTTTTACAGTCCATGCCTTTCAAATCCTACTCCTGATTCAGTTTTCAGCAGAGGTGAGAGGTAATGAAATATAAGTACTTCATTACTGTACTTAAGTAGATTTTTTTGGTATCTGTACTTGAGTATTTATTTTTTAGGAAACTTTTTACTTTTACTCCCTACATTTTTGCATAAATATCTGTATTTTATATTCCTTACATTCTCAGAATAGACTTGTTACTTTTTCAAACTAAATAGACATGACAGACTGTAAAATATGTGGCTTCATTCACTGTGGAATTAAAAAACAGAAAGTTTTATGATGTTGCCTGGTTAAATTAGTATTGTTTCATTCATGGCAAAAAAAATATTGTTTCACTTTTTTCTTTATTACAACTGAGAAGTTGTGCTTTTTTACTTTTACTTAAATAAAGGAGTTGAATCAGGAGTTGAATCAGCAGTTTTACAAGAGTATTTTCTCACACAAGTAGTTGTATTTCTACTTAAGCTTTTTCAAACTAAACCAATGTGATGGTACGTAAAATACGTTGTGTCATTCACTATGGAGTTAGAAAACATAAACTTAGATGATTTTTTTCTGGTTTAAGTACTGTTTCATTCATGGAAAAAAAATGCAGTTTTACTTTTTGCTTTTGTAATTCATTATAATAATGAA
>JAPTGZ010000010.1:9195470-9209131 GCA_029814645.1 Fowleria isostigma | reverse complement strand
TTTGGATGGTGGGAGGAAACCGGAGTACCCGGAGAAAACCCACGGGGAGAACATGCAAACTCCACACAGAAAGGTCCCCCCGTGGATGGTGCGGGGATCGAACTTGGGACCTTCTTGCTGTGAGGCGTGAGCGCTAACCACTACACCACCGTGCCGCCATTTTTAAAAAATTTTTTTTTTGCACATAATGTACTTAATTTTTATGGAAGAAGATTAGGCCACTGGGGAAAAAAAGTATAAAAATAAAGTCCAATATATATTTGTATTATTATTCTAAGAAAAAGTCAGAATTCTGACTTAAATCTTATAATTTTGACTTTAAAAAAAGTGTATTATTGCTCTGAGAAGTCAGAATTTTGACTTTTTCTCAGGATAATAATAAAAAAATATATATATTGCACCTTATTTTTTTTCCCCCCAGTGGTCCTAATCCTCTTCCACAAAATTGTTATTTTCTAATATGTTACAGTGAAATATCTGTTGTTTGTTTACAAAGTTTTGTCAATATAAAAACACCTTTGGCACAGAAACACATTTTGCCTATATTTTCCAATAAAAAATGCTGAATTGGGGGTACTTGGCTAAAACAGTTTATTTCAGAGGTGCTCCCCTGTAAAAGGTTTAAAAACCACTGCTGTACAGTGTGCCAACAGTATGAAAAGGTATGCCTCCTGCTTATTAAGAAGCCAAACTCATACTTTTGTTACTTTCTAGTCTGATTTTTTAAAGTCTAGTAACAGTAAAAGCTGAGGTCTCAGAAAAACAAGACTTTGACTTGCATTTATTATTCATTCCAGCTCTGGTCTCATATATCCTCCTTTACCAAGACTGAGCCTGTACAGGCAAATTAACAAATGGCAACACATTAATTATGCATCGGTACAAACTACTGTACTTTATCACTGAGTGTTACTTTGCATTTGTTGAAAAAATAAAATTAATTTAAAAAAGTAACAGGTATGCAATAGCTCTAGAAAAAATACTTAAATAAAACAAATATATTAAATACGACTCGTGCCATGTCAAAGGTCCGTCTACATGTCTGCTGCTGACTGCAACTGTGACTGCAAGTAAAAACAGTCAATTCACCCTTATTTTTCTGTCCGCTTCTCTATAAATCACTCCAACTGAAACCAGCTGCCATCAGCAAAGTAACTTCCCATGAAGCCTTGCTGCTGCGGCTTGGATTTTCCACTGTAACTGCTGTGCACAGAACTCCACACCATGTTGTGATGTACACTAAGAAAATACATTCTGTTGTATAATAGGAAAACACCTCAGGCCTGTAGCATATGGAAATTACATCACAATAAATGTGCTTGTAAGTAAACGAGACGTCAGTGCTGATGTCCATCTGTCACCAGGCTGAGGCTCTGACTGAAGGTCAAAGATGGAAAAACTATTCATGTCCAAAATAGTCCAAAAAATGTTTCAAGAGCTGAGACATCCTTATAATCAACCAAGTCAAGTCAAGTCCCCAAAGCTCTAAAATTGGCCGGGGATATTTGCTGCATTTTATTTGAGCATCATCATTGAAATATACGTGTGTGCACTAGTCACATCGCAGGTCCTGCAATATAGGAGGTAAATGAACTCAACATGTTATCTAATTTCAATGGTATCACCAATAACAATCGCTCTTAATCAGTTTGGAGTGAGCTGCTGATAAGTACAGCTGCACAATATATCATTTGAGCATTGTCACCGCAATGTACATGTGCGCAATAGTCACATCGCAAGTCCTGCAATGTAGGAGGTAAATGAACTCAATGTGTTCTCATGTAATTTGAAGGGTAGATGACACACAATGCGCACAGCGATCCAATCACAATCACTCTTAATCAGTTTGCCGAGGCAGACCACACCCCTCCTGCACATGAAGTGAGTTACTGGTAATAACATTTAAAAAATGAGCACCGAACAAGACAAAATCACCAAAAATGAAGAGAAAAAAATCATTGAAAACAAAGAAAATCACAAAAAATTAAGAAAAAAAATCACAGAAAATGCTAAAAATCACCAAAAACAAAGACAAAAATCACCAAAACAAAGAAGAAAATTAGAGAAAACTAAATTTATTGACCATTTATGTCACCACCACACAGCTACTATGCCCTCCTGATTGTTTTTTCAAATCACAATATGCAAGGTTAAAAAAAACTGCAATGTCAGTTTTTTCCAGTCTGTTCAGCCCTACTGATAACATTGAAAAGTTAGCAACAACAAGAGGAAAATCACCAAAAAAACGAAGACTTGGTGCCAAAAAGAAAAACAACATCAGTTATCTGGAATTATTTTGGCTACAAGAAGGACGAAACATGTTCCGTGTCGACAGTGCCTTGCAGTTGTTGCCACAACGACAGGTAACACAACTCATTTTTTTGACATTGGCAATACATAGCTATTACATCCCGGAATATATTTTTCATATCGCAATATACTGGACCTCATTCCACCAAAGTTTTTTTGCACTGTTAACAGAGAAATATGTATGTTTGAAAAGTATTGCTTTTGATACAGCAAATATTTTGCAGGTAATTGGAAATCTTTATTTGTGAATAAGATCAGTTTTTGCTACTGTTACCTTGTTCCCTGGTGGAAAATATGATTATGTTTAAGTAGTTCGACACAAAATAAAAGATAATGGAGATAAATTTGTTTGATTACTTGAATTTATGGATACTGACAAATATACCCAATTAAAAAGTATGAAGTAGAAACAGAGTGAGAAAAATCCTGAATGGGGGAGAAAAGATGCATCGAAAATCATTATAATTGTAGTAATCATTATTATCATGATAATCGTGAGGTGCCTTACATAGTACACCCCTATCAATGATGTTCTTAAAAATGCAACTAAATAAAATACACATTAAATGTACACACTTGGGGTTGTATAAAGCAAGTTATTTGATAAAATTATCACTCTATATTCACTGAGAATAATAATACCCCTGAGCAAATACAAAGAGAGAGAGAGAGAGAGAGAGAGAGAGAGAGGAATTCATCACACTTCCTCACAGCACACTGTACCTTGACTCATTATGGAAAAATACTGAATTAATTATTACATCAACTATTAATAACTCCACAAACTGTACCAGTGTCATTAGATTATGTAATAACCTGTCAAGGACATTGTCATGACGAAAATATAAAAATATGAGAAATTACGTAATAATGAATGTCTGAGCACTTCATATACTAAAAATTCGTCTATATTAAAGTTAAACTCCTAAGAGGGAAATTTATATATTCAAGCATTCTCTGAATTTAACCCAAACATTTACATAATAGTAACAATTAATAAGATTATTTTGAAAATTATATTTATCTTACCTGTACAAGTAAACTCTGGGACTTTATAATAAAAATAAACCTGTAAAAACCCCTTCATGTCTTTAGAGAAGGTGGTAGCATGTTCCTTTTTTGTTGTTTAATTGTGTCGAGCCAACATTTAGGTGCAACAGTAGTAACATGTAACTTACTATCAGACATGCATAAAAACAAGGGAACAGATAAGATGACAGTTTCATCGGCTATGTGATCTACTCAGATGCCAGACTTGAGCTGCCAGGGGCTGGGTAATGTTCAGACTTTTTTTGACAGCTTGACATCAATACTGGTTCTCAAATGAGGCCAGTTTTTCATTATAACAAAAAGAATATTCCATCACGCAGTAAGGTACACATTTTTTGTTGTATTTTCAATCTCCTCTGCATTTAGAGTGGTTTCCTATCATATAAAATATAACCCTATTTAACCTCTGTTGTTTATGTTTCAGCACTCTGGCATGTTTCTACTCATAGCAGTTTTTACAACATAAACATAAAAAAGTCAGTGTCTGTTTACACAATATCACTGATGAAAACGTATAAAAGCTGTGCATGTGTGCTTAGATACTGAAATTTGGTATCAAATGACAAGGAGTTTTCGACACTAAATAATCTCTTACCAATTTGGTCAGTGCTAAATTTAAGTTCATGCCCACTTGTATCTACATGCAGTCTTTTTGTCGACAGTAGACCATAATGTGTTGGTGCATTTTTCATTTGCATGTCAGCTACAGTATGGCAGAATCTCCAAGCAATCACAAACCCCCTGTAGATTACATCACAGGCATTAATAGAGATGCATAAATTACTAGAAATTACTCTGTCTTATTAGTAACAATTTACATTTTCAATGTGTCAGCATGAGGGTAGGCAACAACTAGACTTTCCTACATTTCCTGAAAGAAACGTAACCAGTGTGTTTGCTTCTTGCCAGACTGGTGGACTTGTGGCTATGTGCGATGTAAAAGCAAGAAACAGTACCAAAGACAGACTGGTTATAAAGAACTACATTTATTTTTTGTAAGTCAAGTTGTTCTACATTGTATTTTTGTGTCCAAGTTATGATATATATAAATACATTCCTGGAGAGGACAAAAATGTCTATATTTTAAAGTTTAAATGAAGTCTCTCGGTGAAAGTATGGTGAAGGAGTAGCGGTCGTAAAAAGTCAACTTTTTTGTTGTTCCCATTGAAAATGGATGGGATTTTTGATTGCGATCATGTGCAATGATCGCATGTACTGTATGTACTGCATGTACTGTACGAGATATTGTCATGACGTGACGACATTGATAATATTTGAGCCAAGCTTGACAGAATAATTTTAGAATCAATCCTGTAGGAATGGTAGCCACATGAAAATGGCTCCATTCATTTCAGATGGACAAATTTGGCCGTTTTTTTGCAACTTTAACAAAATCCATATATTGGAACGTCAATCTAGATAATAGCACATCTTTTGAGACCAGGCTGCACATTTTTGTAATATGTTTTGGTCTATTTCCAATGCTCTGGGATGCATTTTTTGCCAAAGTTTTTGTGTAAGTCATGTCAGTCTGATGAACAGTAGTCCTTTGTGCCTTGAATTGCATGCGGGAACAATTGGGTGATTACTAATGTAAGTACTGGGCTGTTCATAGGGCTACATAATTCATCAAATTTGAATCGTGATCATGATTTTGGCTGCCACAATTAAATTAACTTGATCGTCAGCAATATTTACATTTAAGATGTGGGCTCTGCTGAATATCTAATCACGCACTTTCTAGGCCAACAGTAAACCAACCACCAGGGGGCGAACACATGGTTTGGCTTCATTAAGCCTCCTAAATTTCTATTTCTGTAAAGCACTTTAAATTGCCCTGTGTATGAATTGTGCTATACAAATAAACTTGTGTTGCCTTGGCTAAATAATAAGTAAGTGCACCCTGCAGCGGGCAACACCGTATCCATCTACTGCCCAAAGATATGCTGAAATAACAGATGCAATTTGGTTTTATTTGGCCAAAGACGCATCCAATAAATACAGTGAGCAACGAGGGCTTGAGAGACATGGTCAAAACACTAGACAAGAAATATGTGATCCCCTTGTGCAATTATTTCTCCGAGTATAATAGTGTATTTATTCAGTTAGCCCTTGGTAAATTTTTAATTATTTATCATTAATTCTTCTTCAAAGTTTCATTTTGCACTGAGAACTGTTCACATATTGCTTGTTTAAAAGTAGTACAATAAAAACACAGATGTTTTCCCAAACTTGATGAATAATTCCGATTAATAACCGATTGATCAAAATAATTGTGAGTATCGTTTTGGCCATAATTGCGCAGCCCTAGTTGTATAACGGTTGCATGTTTGTAGTTGCTTTGTGTTGCTTTAAATGTCTAATCTCAATTTGTGCAGGAAACACACTAGCGGAGTGTTGTGTTATTGTGGTTACCACAGCAGCACAACATGAGGGATTTCAGACTAACTGAAGTCCCATAGTAGCACCTCAGAGGCCCTTTCTACTGCACGTTGCTTATTTTTTCACTTACTGGTTAACAAATGTCTCAACCTTGTCTGTCAGACTTTATTATAAATAGTCTAAGCCATGCAGTCATCAAGATGCTTTTTTTTCCTAGTCGGTGGAGGACTGTGTTGAGTCATACATATGACCATCAGGCATTTATCCTCTTATGTTTCCTGTGGATGCTTGGAATCTGTCAAGTTAAATAAAGCTGCTTTTCGTCATAATTTTTATTGGGAAAAGAATCCGGTCGGTCAACAAAGTCTTAGTCTGATTGGTCTCAGAAACATTCTCTATGCATATTCTCTATGTATAATTCTCGATGCATATTTCTATTTGTATATTTCCCGATGTATATTGCTCTCTATATATTTCATGATGTATTTTTCTTTATGTATACTTCTTGATGTATATTTCTCTAAGTATATTTCTCTATATACATTTCTGTATTATACTTCACTATGTATATTTTTCTATTCACATTTCTCTATGTATATTTCTCTGCATATCTTTATGAATATTTTTATAAGTATACTTCTTGATGCCTATTTCTCTATGTATATTTCTTATGTATATTTCTCTATTTTTCTTTATGTATACTTCTCGATATACATGTCTCCATGCATGTTTGTGTAAAATTCTCTATGTATATAGTGTTTAAAGCAACTTTTTTATGTATATCTGTGTACATATAATAAAATGAATATAATAATCATTGTACATGGCGTACAGAAGCTTGAAATAAACAATAAGCTGACTACCTCTCAAATCTCACCCTTCTAAAAGTGTGCCGTACTGTTTTAATGTTAATTTTCAGGTCTGTTTTCACAACGGGGCCAGTGTGAAAACAAAGCCTCTGGTTCAGCACACAGATGATGGAACACGTCAATTTATTATCTAACCGTCCTGCTAAGTGTCTGACCCAAACACAGCTGGCACGGGAAAACACCACATGCATGAAACAGCCCTGGTCAGCATGGGTCTGCAAACCTCCCTGGTCTTTGGTCCCACATCTTTCCAGAGCTCAAACTATCCAGAGCCAGGGCCAGATGTACAGCTGGGTGGAACAACAAGCTACATCTGGTCTGAGTCCAAACACTGCAACAGGGGGACAGAACCCTGTCCAAGGGATACATCTGGGGAAATAACTAACAGAAAAATGTCAAAGGAAAGGCCATTATCAAGCCTAGTCTGTTTAGGACTTGGATCAGGGTTTGTTTCACTGCTCCAAATGGGCGATAACAGTGATTAATTAACCTTTCAGTGGTTTATTTATTAAATACCAAAAGGTTGAATTTAACCACTGCATTAATCTAGGCACATGGTAAATAAAGTAGAATGCACTGTGGTAACATTTTCCACATGCACACACAACTGAGTACAGCACAGCATGTTCAGCGTTGATGCACATTTAATCATGTGGTTAATGGTTCCATTATCAAATGATATGATTATCTGTTTATGAGGAAGGCAGAAAGCATCACAGGGTTTGTTCGACAACTCTATACATTTGTTCTGTGCCCTCATGACAGGTTGCACTTAATGCACTTTAGCGCAAATATATGAAAACCCATCAAATATTTTTAATAGTGTTATTGATTACATATCTATGACTGGTGTTGTTTTATTACCCAAACGTATGTGGATGTAAATAATGACACAGAAATGCAGTCTAAAACGAAACTAAGAACTGACCGTTTTGACATTTAAAGAGGTTCAGTATGACATGTATTTGCATAAATTTGACCATTAGATATTGATGTAGATCATTTTAAATATGGATCATAGTATCCAGGATTTGTGCAGGTTTGAGGAAGTCAGACTTATGACTTTTTAAGACATTTTTAAAGGCATTTTTGGTCAAATTGAAGACCTTACACAGGATATTTGCCTAAGTAAAATTTAAGTCTATTGAGATAACATTTGGTCCCTCTCTAAAAAGAGTATAGAAGTTCCTGTTTGGGTAGAGCTCTCCAAACTCAATATAGAGCCAAATTTACTCTTTTTGAGAAAAATACTTTTGACTGAAAAAAATGCTGAGTATTTTTTCCTATGTATCAATGTGACTAATATATAACTATAGCATCAAAATGCAGGTTTAACAACTCTGTGACTTAGAAAACTTGAAAGTGAATGCTGTACAAATATTTAAAATCCATTCAGTTTAGAAATATATGATAATTATTATACTGGCTGGTATAATAAATATACAATGTATTAATATATATTGATACAGATTGTGTGTGCCGTTGTACTAAACGGGTGGGATTCATTAAGTGTTTCCTTCTCCCTACTCCATTTCAAATGTGTAAATTACACTAAATTTTATTAACTACTTCTCTTGTATACACAGGAAAAATTACTGAACATTTTTTCCAGAGTCAATAATATTTTCCACAAAAAGAGTAACTTGGCTCTATAATGAGTTTGAGAGTAACTTTGACTCTTTTTAGAGAGGGACCAAACGTTATCTGAGTAGAATAAAATTTACTCAGGTAAATATCCTGTATAAGGGCTTCAATTTGACCAAAAATGCCTTTAAAAAATGTCTTAAAAAGTCATAAGTCTGGCTTCCTCAAACCTGCACAAAACCTGGATACTATGATCTATATTAGACATTACTTTTATCTAAATCTAATCATCCAATGTATGCAAATTTACTTCGTACTAAACCTCTTTAAATGTCAAAATAGTCAGTTTAGTCCATACATGTGTCATTTACATCCACGTTTCCTGTGTACTTTCACAAAAATAGCAGTACAACAGGCCTCGTAGTTATTGCCTTAACCATGTCGTAATCCAGCTAACATTACATTTCCATTTCTCTCTGACTAATGTTTCTGTTACTGACCTTCATCTTGCTAAAGCTCATACCTGAACCCCTCTACTCATGACTAATTGTTGGTGGCTTTACTCATTCCCTTCCGAAGTGACTGTTTAAGAATCTGTGGACACCACGGCACCACCAGTGACTAAACGGAATGTTCTCACGTGGGTTTGTTTTTTTTTTCTGGTGATGCACTGTGATTCACTTTGAAAAGTAATGACACGTATCTCACATACAAATAACTTCTAATTCTGTTTTCCTGTGGCCAAGACTCAGGACCTTTCAGTTCACATATATTTATAAGAATCTCCAGCAGTGAAATATCAACAGATCTGTGCGGTTGCCGGTGAAACTCAAACAGGGCTGCCGAGGCTGCGCAACAGTGCAGGAAAAGACCTTAAAGCTTTAATGTGATGGTGCAGCAATAGGAGCACAGAGGTAAAACAATACGTCAAGAGAAGACGAGGCTTACAGCCAGCACGCTTTGACTCTTTCCCCCATAAAGACAACATTTGACGACCCCCCCGTACTCGTTTTTACACCTGTTATTTCAGTAAAGATGTGATTTGATGGCCATTAGAACAGGTTCTGGCTTTTCAAATGTAACAGAGTCTGTGATGGGTGGAGGTGAAACAACCCATACTAGGACATACTAGGACAACCAATAGGATTAAATAATACATTTTCTTTTTTTTCTTTTTTTTTTTTTTACTTCCTTTCCTCTTTTCTTTATTTTGTATTTTTTTTATTTTTTTAATTTTTTATTTTTGTGTTTATTTTCTTAATTATTTAGTTTTTTTATTGTTTTTAATTTTTCAAAATTTTGTTTTTCTTTTTTTTAATTAAAAAAAAAAGTAACTATAATACACTTTTCACTGTTTTTTCCCAAAGTTTGCCAAAGTAGTGACAATTGCAGCCACCAGAAAAAAGAAACAACACACCAGAAAAACCAAATGTTGCATGGGTAGAACTATAGTAACATATATATGGGTTATTCCTTTAGGCGTCAAAGGGGGACAGAGTTAAAACAATCAAATTAGACACAAACGGTCCTGTCATAAGCATTCCAGATGTTGTAATGTTTGAGGATTTGGTGTGTGGTGACGTCCTGGGTGACACTGGCTGAGTAAATGCACTGCAGTCACACTGTGCTGTACCAATAAGTGGCTATGCAGAGGACAGCGATGACTTATGAGAATACTGCAAAGAACTGCTGTCACCATACAATGCAGAGAGGCTGCTCTGAGGTACGGAGAAAGAGGAACGCTGGAAACAGAAACATGATCCACACTCCAGACACATCTGTCCACACAGCACAGAAACATTGCGAGACTTTACACCTCTGTATGCAACCTTATAGCTTATTTATACGCCTATCGAAATAGTCTGTAGCAACATATGATCTTATAAAGACAGCCTTAAAATCATATCACAGTGTCATTAATCAGAATTAGTGTGCACTCCAAACTAGATGACTGATGATGAATCTTAAATGATGATACATTAATAATAGTTTAGTACAGGAAATAGATGATTATATATTCAATATTGCTGAAATTAAATTGTATTCGAATTAGAGCTGCACAAAATATCGTCATCGTAATGTACGTGTGAGCAATAGTCACATCGCAGGTCTGCAATGTTGGAGGCAAATGAACATCTAATCTTATTACTCGTAAATGTACTGTAAAAAAAAAAAAAAAAAAAAAGTTGCATTTTTTCTTGTCTAGGGCCAAAGTGTGGAGATAATTTACTTAACACCAGAGTCCTGAAAGATGCATCAGTTTTACCTTGTGCATGAGATGTCAATGACTTGTGGGGACAAGTAATAAAGGGTAAGTTGGTTGTATTCGTTGTGTCTTCCATATTCAATTCTTAAGTGGCTTTCTTTTTCAGGCGAAACCATCAGCAGGTAAAAAAAACATCTCCTCTAAAAAATTCACTTGTCTGACAAAAAGAAAGCCACTTAAGAAGTAATAAAGGGGTAAACATTAAGTCATGAATTTGTGAATTAAAAGCAATTTCAGTCCAACAGTGATTAACCACAAAATACAGCATCGTCAGTAAGTGAGTGTGGACGTACACTTAAGATCATTCATGAGAAAAATGCACTGAATGCAGTTGTGGAGGAAATGAAAGCATGTGAAAAATACAGCATATCAAATACAGAAGATTAACATTTCAGGAAATAAAAATTTGACAACCAGATAAATGACAGTTATTACACACAAAAAAAGTCTGAGCCACACTTAGCTGCAAAATATAAGCAAACCTATACAAAAAAAATACATAGAAAAAAGTAAAATTAAATACATAAAAAGAAGAAAAAATAATACAAATACCACAATTGTTCGTAATCAGTTTGCTGAAGCAGACCACACCTCTGCAAATGGAGTGAGTCGCTGGTATCAACATTGAAAAATGAGCAACAAACAAGAAAAGAATCACTGAAAACAAAGACTTAGTGGTGAAAAGAAAAGCAACATCAGTTATCTGGCACTCAGCTACATAAAGCACGTTCTGTGTCGACAGTGTCTTAACACCTGTTGCAGCAACGAGAAGTAACACAACTAATTGGTTTGACATTTACGTCGGCATCACACAGCTATTATATCCTCCTGAGTATTTTTTCATATCGCAATATATATATATATAGCAGGGTTAAAAAAAAAATAATAATCTATTTTTTCCAATATTGTGCAGCCCTACTACCAGTACTATCTATCCCAAGTCAAAACAACCCATGAATTTCTCCATTTGCACAATTAAAACACTGTATTAGCTGCTCGTCCTCCCACTTGTGACAACTCCTGCCAACCTGTTCTGTTGTTTCCTTTACAGATATTGGGCGTTGACAAAACATGCCAGGGCATAATATGTGGAATGGGAAAGTCATCTCCTTCATGTGCCTTTAACCTGCTGATGTCGGCTGGACTTAAAAGAAACCATAAAGAACTGCCCTCCTACATCTTTCCTCTCCCTCTCTCATCCATCTCATCCGTTCATGGCTCGGTCTGTTGTACCAGACAACATCCCTCACGCCATATTTTCACCACAGACACAACCGATTACTCACCTATTCCCACGCCACAATATGCACTTATTAATCTGAGTAAATGACTTGTTGGTTGGCATTTCTGCACACGGCCTCCTTTCTTGTTGCCGGCCGTTATTATTTATTTTGCAATTAAAAATAAATATTAATTCCTGGATGAAGAGTTATTATGAGTTATAATCTGTGGCGAAAAGCAATTTAAGAAAACAACACTGGAATTCAGACGTTCTTCTTGACAACCCCATCCCAGCATGTGACATTTCATTTTCTGACATTTGACACTGGTCTTGAATGTTCTGCTGATATTCAAGCACTCGGGAATGACAAGACCGGAAAAATATTACTGAGTTGACTGCTTTTAACAGTCTTAATCTGAAAAAAAAAAAAAAAAAAGAGCACTTCAGTCACTTCAGTGCTGCCTTTGCTGTACTTTTGTGATAATTTGTCAGCTTCTGAAACACCTTTTTTGTTTTACATTATTTACATGTTATTTGTCCGATCAGAAAAAAGTACATTAAGGTGAGACACTACAGGCGAATAGGTTAAAATTTTTGAATAGATATCACCATGAAACTTCCTCAGTTGATTATTTACACAAGTATGAAAAAAACAATTGCAAGTTTTTGAAATTTGTATGTTTAATTATGAAAATTAGGCGTTATCTCATTGAATATGTGTGATTTTGCATACATTTTCAGTAGATACATCTGAATATAATCATAAAGGCAGGTGCAAAATATTTTTTTCATTTTGTTTACACACAAGATGAAAAAAAAAAAAAAAATCAGAGATTTCAGGATATCTGCTTTCATTACCGAAAAAAATCAAAATATGCTGTCCATAGCCTTAAAAAAAATGATTTTCACCTTAGTTTTTTTGAATAAAATGTCACATAAATCAGACCAGGAATAATTTATTAACACATCCCTCTGTAAATATCTTCAAAATACTGCTAAGTGTACAGTTTGGTGTACATAGGTGATACTGGTCATGACAGACTTCAGTACATGGATGAAACTCGGCATATCGCGATGGAATGCTAACTTCCGGGTAAATTTGGGAGAAACTTACTGCAGCAAGTAAACAAACTGTAATAAAATAAACATCTTAAAGGATTGTTTTCAACATTTTCTTCATAGTAGCTTGAAAGAACACATATTGAAGGAGTAAACTAACCCAAAATCTCTAAATTGTCCAGTGCATGAAAAAAATCAATGTTTTGTCTCCTGTGTCTAGCCTTAAGCTACAAAAGCCAAATGGGTTGATGATTTAGTGTGGACCCACATTATTAAACACTCTTTCAAGATATCATTGTGGTTGAAATCCACAACTTAAATGATACAAAATGGTCGATTGAGGACATTTGTAAGATTACCCACCACCATCTGACAGTGTGATCACAATGCACTAACTATTCTTTTATCATATGTTTTTGTTAACTGTGTGGTTCATGGTCCTAATTAACTCTAATGTTGAGGTAGGATGATGTTCACACATACAGCAGGGTTTTGTAGAAGTTAGAGTTAAGGCTGATAACATAACCTTTTATTTGATACAGCAGCAAAGAACTGGACATAACAGTAACCAAGATGTCAAATATAAAGTGCATGATATAATAAAAGAGTGGTCGATTAAATACAAGGTTAATCTAATCATTGGGCATTTTTGTTAGATACTTGTAATATTAGGTAGCAAGAATTTTATCTTCAATGCTGAAAAAATCCTATCAATGTAAGTCAAATAATTCAGCTAAAATGCAGTTTCTCAGCTTTTTACCAGCGTCAGATATGAGCCATTAGAACATTCAAAGGCTTTGTGATGAATGTGGAGATGCCATCATCTGCACCGCTGACTCACAGAAAAAAAACTCAATTTAGAAAAATAATAGATGTAGATGCTTGTTTTAACAATCAGTTAATGATATATTCTGCAAAC
>JAPTGZ010000010.1:9101304-9112748 GCA_029814645.1 Fowleria isostigma | reverse complement strand
CTCGCGTCGTCTGTCGCGAGAGCCACCTATCGGTCAAAGTTGTCATTCTTCGGACCGCATTGGACAATCGTCCGGACCCCGGACGTTGTCCGGACAATTGAAAGTCCGGTAAAGTGAAGTCCGAAGAAGCGGGGGTCGACTGTATAATGATAACAAAAATATCTCATATGAGTTTAATTTCAGAGCTGATATCCATCTATTTTCCATGGTTTTATAGCTGATAACCAAAATCACATGTTCTTACATCAATACCTATGGCATTGTACTGACAAAAATGGTGATTTTAGATGTTCCATGTTTTCTTTTCTGTCTGTTTTAGTCACATGATACACACACAGGAGTTAGGACTTGATTGCATAACCATTGTTTTTGATGACTTTTAATGGTCTAATAATTTTTCCCGCGACTGCACATGGGTAAATCTAAAATTATATAAACCATTTCCCAAGATTTACAAGCAAACTTAGAAAAAGCATAAAACAGTGGTAGGTCTGAATATATACATCATTATTTATCAGTGAATCAGCTTTGACTTTAAAATAAAACACATTCAATACACCTATAGCGTTTTTGTTTGATTTAATTGTAAACTTTTATTGTCAAATGCCCTCTAAAAAATATAATTGCACACCATTTAATCTTCTCCACACCTGTACCTGTGTCCATGGTACCATAATAACATGCTCCAGTCTGTCTACAGCTGAGTACTCTTTAGTGTTGATGACAGTCTCTTGGTTTCACTCTCAGGCGAGGATCCGTCTGGACTCGTGGTCTGGTTTTGTTGGTGCTTCTCCTCAGAGTCGGACACCAGTCTGTTCTTGGTCAGGAACTGGCTGCAGGAGCAAAAGTTGTGGTAAAAAGATGAAGAGAGGCCTGCGATGTCTGTGGAGATGTAGGGAAGAACCTCTGGAGATGCCTGGTTATAGTACGTGATCTGGAACAAGAAGACATTTGTTAACGTTAAATATGTTACTAAATAGAAATATACATTACACAGTGAATATGTGTTTGTTATACCAGAGACATGTTGTTTGCAGATTCTAGAATGGTAAACCCAGCACACAGAACCTCTCCTCGGTTAAACTCTTCTGTTGGGGGGTAGGTTGGAAGAGAAACGGACCGCAGAGCAATGACATATGGATCTCTGAAGAGAAAAAACCATGACAGAGACAGTGGTGGATGAAGTATGTGGGACATTTGCCAAAGCAGTACTAATACAGTACCATGTAGTACAATGAAACCATACAATCATTTGAATCTACTGGTTTTATTCTTTAAAGCTGCAGGTATAGGTAGTTGGAGGTAGTTTTTTCATTGATCAAGAATTCCATTATACAAATGAATAACAGACGTGCAAAATGAAATGTGATGCCATCATTTTCAGCTGTTAACGAACCAGTGTTACCCAGTGTCAACAAGCATAACTGGTAGGTGACGGATATTTGTTGCAGTGTTGCATTGTGGGAAGCATAGTTCCACACAGGGAACCCGAAGGCTTTCACTTGGTCAACGTTTTTTATTGCTGCTACTGTGGCTGTGTGGAGCTACATTTTCCACAATGCAATACAGAGACAAATTTCTGAAAATGTGACCCATTTTATGGTTATGTTCGTTAAATCTCAGACTTTTTATGGTGGAGTTCACTTCAAAATTGTTCACTGTGAAGGAAGTGATTCAGTCAGGTACGTAATTATAGAAAGACTTACGGATTCATGATACTTAGGATATGACTCGGGTTTTATAAATTGGATGAAAAATTGGTGATGAAAGTCATCCACAGTTTTAAAGAAAATTAACCAAAGCAATACATTAATATTTATCACAATATGTATGTTGTGCGTTTCTATATCTATATCTCGCCTAGGGCACCACATAGCCCAGAACCGTTACTGGACTGTTAATACAGTAAGTGTAAGTAAGTAACTGTACAGGTGTTTCTGTGTTCTATTTATAAATCATGGTACAGACCCACTGCTGCACGGTTTCCTCTTAGAAGCCAGCAGGATAAAGTCCTGCAGAATCCCTTCCCCCTTAGTGGCTGAGGTCGGTGAACCGACTGCACCGTAACGCACCGACGGGGTCACCACCCGGTACAGGAAGTCTTCATCGTCCACTCGGTGAATCAGCTCACATTTTCTGGGATGAAACACAAACAGGGAGCACTGAGAATAGACTAGATACAATAGAAAGATGAGCTTCATGAAAATAGAAAAAAAAACAAAAAAACCAAAACTGAAATATGAGGACAAAATTCTTGTTTTTTTTACAATTAAAGGTGTATGTTGTACACAAATTCTATTTTATTTTTAAGATAAATAGAGTAAAAAAGAGGCAAAAGGTTAGTAATAGTTTACACAGAGAAATATTCATAAAAAAATGTAACCTCTGATGGTGAGCACAGACTGAATTAAATTACATATATTCATGCTTACGACTTTTACATGCAATCTAAATTAAAAAAAACAAACAAACAAAAACAAAATAGGGCTGTCCAAAGTAATGCAGATTAAAAATTTTAACCCAATTAACCCATCTGCAGCACAGAATGACTGAAGGTCTCTGGTCAGTTTGTCAGACTAGAGTTAGCATCGCGCATGAATAAAGCATTGGGCAGTTGATCCGGTAGTGACAGGCAGCAGAACCAATCCATAAAGATGGAAGACGGTAAATATATCGTAACACACCCCCCCGCTCTACTCACTCATGCAAAATTAAATGCAATTAATAGAGATTAAAAATGAAATTATAATTAATTAAAATTAATCCACAGCGACCCTGTGATTAATCTGATAAAAAAAAAAAAAAGAAAGTTTGACAGCACTAAAAAAAACACTTGCTGGTATTTGTGTAATTCCTGACTATACTAAAAGTCTTTTGTTAATCTTGGATGTATATTAGGTTATGTATATATGCTTATTTAATGTAGAAAACCTGGTACTGTATCTACTCAGTGTCTGGTTCTTATCCTCATGTTCCAAATAACTTGTCAGTGTGTTTAATTCCACATATCTCCTTTACATCTTTATTAATTACACATATTTTAATTGTTTGGTGAATACATTTAGTTGATGATTGTAGTGATGAACTGCTGGCCTCATATTAAGCTCAGAAACATCAATAAAATATGGTTGACAAATACAAGTCTGAGGGATGTAGACTGGTTTTACTGGAGTAGAATCCTCTGTAAAAGTTAAAATAAAGTAGAAAAGTTTGTAGAAAAAACTGAGGAGGAAGATAAAGTCCCTTTACTTATAATGTGTGTCCCATGTTGGTCTGTTTCTGAGCTCAGACAGAAAACCAAAAGCTCTGTGAGCAGGAACGTCCACCTCTGATTCCACTCTGAAACACAACATGGACTTCTCCTCCAGAGTGTAAAGACGAACCTGGAAACAAGAAACACATTCAACTCAGATAACATGGATGCGCTGCTTTTTGCACTTAAATGTGGCTCACAGGAGGTTTTTTTATACTGTGTCCTGGAAACTCATTATTATTTTTGTAGTCCTACTCTATTGTCAAAAATATATTTTGGACATCCTACTGATGAAACCAACAGCAGTCACATCTAGGCCTTCAGTGGTGTTCTATCTACCTTCTGATATCAATACCATACCATCAATAATATACAAAACTGCAATATAACAGTGTTGCATCACAGACAGGTAAGTCATGTAGCGAGAATATGCAGCCACACAGCACAATTATCAATAATTAAAACACATTATATTCACCAATACTACTGCTTATTCTTTAGAATGTCTGTGACTAATTTCATTTCTCTTCTGTGGGAAAACAAGTGTTAAATCTAAACCAATAGATTTTATGTAAGTTCCTACAGATGAGGGTTTTCTAGCTGAACTTATTCTGACTAATTTGCTCTTTGCAGGGCTGTTTATTGCTATAGGCGAATGCTTAGGGTTCCAACAGCCACCGACAGGTATGATTGACAGCTACCCACCTACCATTCCCATCAATGACAAACTTTTTCTGTAAGTTTCAGAGACATACGGTTTATTCATCAGATTACTTAGAGAAAAATACACTGTAAAACTATTCACTATTTGTTAACCATCATTTAACGTTTGAAAGAGTCACCTTGTCTTTCTCTGAACTCAAGCGCCAGTTGTTTCGAGCTGCCAACATCTTCAGAGCTGAAACGTTGTTATAGCTCAGATAAACCTAAAAAAAATACATACACACACACACACACACACACACACACACACACACACACACACACACACACATAATGAATAAAACTCAATAACAAAGGGTTCCATAAAGATAAATATGAAAAACAAAAGAAGTAGCTTTGGTTGTGATTTCTTTTTGGTATAAAATAAAATGCATGAAAAAATTACATTGGATGAATAATTTAAGTGTTGATCGAAATAAGTGTAGTTAACCCATAAAGACCCAGCACTACTTTTGTGTCAATTCCCAAATGACATTTTCTCTATATTTAACCCTTTTTAACCGATCCACCATCTAACAAAATCATGTACAGAATACATGTCAATAATTGGTGTAAAATACAGTTATTCATCTTCCCATGGTCATCAGATATGATCCATTTGGACGTTCAGAGGCTCCGCAGTTACCACTGTCATTTTCTACAGCATTGCTTCACCAGTAAAACACATGAATCAGTGACAGTCGATGGAGGCACTTGGTTTGTGCTCAGGTAATGATATATTTTTCTGAAAGAAACACTTCATTTTTTTCTGTTTTTATTTAATAATCCGCAACTTCACTCTAAACTTTTATGAACATCTGCATGATGAGCAAATTAAATGTTAGAAAATACCTGATTTTCACTGAAAAACACAAAATACAGAAGATAATGTTACAATAAATACCAATAAACCACATGAGGATGGTTAAATATAGAGAAAGAATAATTTAGGAAGTGCCATAAATGTGACACTGAGTCCTTATGGGTTAAACTGTGTTCCTATATTTTTTTTTATTATAGGAACACCTGAAGCTAATCTGTCTCTATGTGTTGTGGTTTACTCCTGAACCTTCCCCTCACCTGGTTTCTGGGGTCCCAGGGAACAGATAGAGGACCCTCTGTCTGTTTGCGGGAAATTATGTATTTTCTGTAACAAAAAGTCCTGATTAGTTATATTTGTCCACCCTGTGCCTTGTATTTGCATTTTTAATTTTTTTAAAGTGGAAATGATGAAAAGCTAGGGGAAAAAAAGGAGATATTTAGGATTTTGTGATGTCCTAGGAACTATGTAGAAGTTTTCACGTGAATTATTTTCAATAAAATCCATGACATGACTGAACAACCCTGGTGTGAAGGGATACTTCACCTGTCCAGTCTGATCTTTTTCCTGGCTATGGCCTCTTGGAATCTCCTCTCCCCTTCCTGGATGACACGGAAAGAGACAGAAAAGGGGTTATTTTACTTAAAAAAATCCTTGTCAGTTGTTTGTACCTATAAAGTTGTCAATCAACCTTTACTATAGAGAAGCTTTCATACAGATAAGAGCAGTTCAATGTTCTTCACAGGTGACTGATAAGATGATAAGAAGACAAAACAAGTGTAAAATGTGGCAAAATAAAAGAAAAATAAGTTTAAAAATAGATGAAACATTAAAAATAAGATTACACCTAAAAAAAAAAATATAGTAAAATAAAAATAACATAGATCAAACGGTGAGATAAAATAGGTTAAAAAAGACAAACACAAAAACAAGTTTCAGTCCTCTAAGTTTATTACTCAATCTTTGTTCAGCCAAGCCCAGTTTCACACTAGCCAATTCCACGACTGGAAAAATTGTAGAGGTTAAATATCAAGCTATAACCCATCATCTTATAGCATCTTGGAAATTATTAACAGTATATAGTTAAGCTATGGATGTTGGCACTGAGCGATTCAGTGATAGAAGTACAAGCAGTAATGTGTACTAAAAGTTTGTGTCTCATTCAATTGCAATTTTTATTTATTTTATAACTTTGTGGTTTTATCGTTAGAGTATACTCTTGTATTACTCATACTGTATTTTTTTTTATCTATCATACTAAAGCTGTGTATGTATGTTTTTATGCTAAGTTATGCTACACTAGGTTACATTATGTTATGTCTTATTATCTAATTTTATGTTATGTTACTGTATCATGTTATTTTACCATATTTGATCATTATGTTCCGTTATATTATGTTATGTTTTGTTATGTTCTGTACTATGCTATGCTATGTTATGGTACTTCCCTGTTATGCTATGCTATGCTATGCTACGTTACAATATGTTATGTACTTCCCTTTTGCTGTGCTTCTATACAATGATATGTTATGTTATCTTATTTTATGCACTTCCTTCTTGTGTTGTGCTATGCTATAAAATGTTATGAAATATGTACTTCCCTGTTGTTCTATGCTACGCTATGCTATGCTACAGAACATTATTGTTCATTCCTGAAAGGTCTTTTAATCTGAATCTTTTTTTTTTTTTTTAATTCAGTTCAGTTTATAAAACATAAACACAAATCAAAGACTTGCCTCAAAGGGCTTTACAATCTGTACGAAATAATTCAATTTACACATATTATGTACAACAGAAGAGCACTGTAATCTTCCCTGTCTGTACTTCTGTCTTCTAGTCTTAAATTGGAGGAGTACTGACCACCATCTCCTGCAGTTAATATAGTAGATGATTGTAAAAGTACCTCATATAACCATGCTTCAAAACTGTGAACTAATCCTTTCCACTTATTAAATATGACATCATTGATCCATAAAACTAAATTACAGGTCTAAACAATTACCAGGGAGATTGAGTGTTCACTTACTATTATCATTTACCTTCACCTGAAATGGACAACACAGATAAAGGGCTGACAAACGAAACACGGTGAAGATGTGAAATAAAATCAAAAGAGCACTATACTATATCAGGACAATCCATAAAGATCTGGTTGGGCAGATGTAGATGCTGTGGGATGTAATGTTAGTGAGCCAATGCACTAACACTGAACTTCTTTTTTTTTTAATCGTCATTCGTTTTAGAATCATAATGTCCATCAACTTCCTCCATTTGTTCTGTTTAAGCATCATAGTACAACATTAGGTTTGTTGGTTTAGTAAACTTCTAATAACCACATATAGTCACAAAAAAAATTAATAACCCTATGTTTTCTTCAAGTTCATTTTAATGCCTGGTTCAACTGAAGGTACATTTGTTTGGACAAATATAATGACAACAAAAAAATAACTCATAAGAGTTTAATTTTAGAACTGATATGGTTTTCTTGATAATAACCAGAATCACATAAGTTCTTACATCAATAATTTTGGCACTGTACTGACAAAAACAGTGCTTTTAGGCATTCTCTGTTTTCTTTTCTGTCTGTTTTAGTCACATGATACACACAACCATTGTTTTTAATGACTTTAGATGGGTTAATATTTTTTCCATGCCTGTATGTGTATTTCTTAGTCTCTGCATTATGATATAATCTGGATATATGTAAAGCATGTACAACAGTAAAAACAAAGGTTTCAGGGAAAATAATATCTTCTATAAACCAGAATGATAGTATTTAATGTGACCTCTGCTTGCACTTAACATGTCTTTAATCCTTTTGTTCAGACAATATGAGATTTACTGCATTCATTTTCATTCAAGTTTCATTCAACACATGTTGGATGTTTTTAATTGTGCTGCTTCTTGTCATGGAGTCAGTCATGTTAAATTTTAGAACCCATTTAGTTTACTTTTTTGTCTTTTAAGGCTATGTGTATATTTCCTGTATTTTTTTTTTATGCAGCAGACTAAATATAAACAAACAAAACTGGACTGTCATCACATCTTAATCATCAATTAATGTACACTTGATTACGTGACTCACCACAGGTTCAGGTCGTATCCGTGGCAACGTACATGGCTTCCCATTCTTGTCAAGCACCTCAAAGTTCATGAAGGCGGAGTTTATGTGTCTGTTTGGCCCCTCCTCTTGGTACGCCTCTGCACGCACGCCCACCTCCATACTTCAGCACAAAAAACACATACCTTTTTTTATTGTATTTATCACAAAACATATTCTTCTGGATCAGTGACATGACAGCTGCGAACATGCAGATACCTGTTTTTGAAGGCGTTGTTAACAATGGCCCTGAGCAGAAGTCTGTCTCCAACCTGAGACGGTCCTCTGAAGGTGAACATGTCAATGGTCCGGAGAGTCGGGTGAGCCTGGCACAGACGACTACAGAGTACAAAAATAAAGACGAAGAGACATGCATAACATACTCTATCTGTGTCATGAACCTGCAGGAATTAATCCAGTACCAGTGGTAGAGTAACCAGAGCCTCCTCCAGAGGTGATTGTGTAGTATCATTTAGATACACAGCCTTCAGTAAACAGGTGTTATCAGTCAAAGGTACTGAGGTTTGGAGTGACGTTCCAGCTCCAATAAGAGACTGTGCCAAATTTAACAGTTTTAAAGACAATCTAAAAAAGTGGCTAAGAACAAACCAGATCTGTCAATACTAATTTTATACTTTCTGTGTTTTCTCAGTGTTCTTTGTTGCTGTCATTAGTGTGTGCGCATTGTCCAGTGTTTCTACATTGTTGAAACCCCCCCTTTCAAATATTGAATTTTTTTTGTATTTGTTATTTGCAATTTTTTTGTTACTGTTATTAATGTGTGCCAATTGTCCAGTTCCTCTATTGTGGTGTTATTTTGTTTTATCTTGTTTTTGGTATGAGTTTTCTGTAATTTTTGCTATTGTAATGACTGCAGATGGACAGGAGCCTTTGGCTAATTCTGGCATATTTACATTTACATGTCCATTAATATGCGCTGTCCCTTTAAATAAATAAATGCATTTGCTTATTAACACAGAAATACTGCAGGTAACATTTGGTGTTAAAGTCCAGCATCATGTGATTCTAGCATAAGTTCTGCTTCTTCCCACTCCTTTTCGGGATTTTGTTCTTCAGGGGTGGTATACCACTGAAGACTCGCGTTGTGTAATGATATGTTATACATACTGTGTACACACAATGTTTGTCAATATAATTTCCACATCTAGGTACACTTGTGTGTATTTGCCACATGTACAGTCTCTGTATTTCTACATGAACAATCTTCCTGTATAATTCAATATGTATAGTTTGATATTTATGTTCTATAAGTCTACTTGTTCTCTTGTATGTATGAAGTCTTTCTATGTATGACTGTGTACACATGTGTGAGATGTATATGAACAGTGTTGATTATTGTGCATTTAAATGAAATTGCCACTGTACATGGAGTGCATGAGCTGGAAATGAAATAAAAATGAAATGAAAATGAAATGAAAATTCTCAGAGAAAATGTATGTAGACTAACACTGTTAAATTGTGTCTCCTAATATTTATTTAGTCAATCAATGCAGCAGATAGAACAATAAAAAGAGAAAAAATAACTTGCAAGTCACCTCAATAAATACTTCTAGGTCTTAAAGGGTTAACTCCAATTTTTGTGTGATCGTACCTGGCTGCGATCGTAGCGACGTTCACCATCCAGGCCATGATCTGTCCTCCAAATGTGTTCACCTGGTAATCGGACATGCGCAAAAAGAACAACAGCTTATTGGCATGTTGAAATAAATTGGTAAAGGAGCAGCAATTTGAATTAATATCACTTTTTAATATTTATGAACATTTCATTTTGATATATTCTTACCTCTTTTTATTTTGATGATGTAAAATTACAGAAAGATCAGTAGAGAGAATTCTTCTACCACATTCTCAAAGTGTTGACATACACAAAATTAACTGTCAAACATCTTTGGGGGAACTCATGTCCTGGCTTAGAAACTTCACTTTAGTTAATTGTCACTGCCGGTGTACAATCGCTTTACATCATGGGATAATCTAATGAAGTCATCCAATATCTTAGAAAGTAATGTACCCGTTTTTCTCTTTTTTTTTCACTGCTGTTCTATTATGGAATACTGAGGCAATAGAAAAATCCTATAAGATATATTACTGTACTGCTGTTTGTGTTACATCTGAGCATGATGGGAAAGTGGGAGAATGGAAGGACTAGCATGGATGAATCTGGAGGTAGATGCAAGAAGATGATCTTAAAACAATTTATGTGCGTACATACCTATGCTCAGTCTTACCTGCAGTGTTTAATAATATTGTAAATTGAAAACCAAATAAAAAGTGTTTAGGCTGATTTTCTAAATGTTTGTACAAATAATAGTACATATGGGTAAACACTGGACCATGCAGCCATCAAATTTCAGAACATTCAGGAAGGAACATACGGTATTTATGAAGAATAAGATAAAAGCATTGAAATGATGTTGACCTCCAAAATATGAAAAAAAAATCAACAATAAAGAGTGCAGTATATCATCAGGACACCACTACTAGGACATAATGACAAAAAAATGCTACTGCTACATGTTAAACAGATCTGGGTTTGAATACATATAGGTATGTAAAGATCCAAATTCAAATGTACATCTATGATATCATGAGGCAACGACAAAGTGATCTGAATTTACACAGACAAAAAGCAGTTAAAAAGACATGTAAAAAAATAAAATAAAATTACCTGATGGTTAGCATGTGGAGGAAGTACAAGTTCAACACTTTCCACTTTGGTCTTCTCTGCTACAACTGCATTTTCTACTGTCAAACTGTCGGCTGATGAATAACACAAATACAGATACAGATATAGAACAAACATCAAATAACATCAAACAAACCTTCAGTGTTTATCTAAGTATTAGTCTATACATTTAAAGAAACTGAATGTATATATAATGTTAATCCAGTGCTCTAATGAGAGTCTAAATGACAGCCCTAATTTCATTGCAACAAAATTAGGACACACACACAACCTTTACATCAAATATAACAAACAGGATCACGTACTTGACCCATAAAGACCCAAACATGCACTGGTGTCCAAAACCATCTACTAATGTAAATGTTTAATTAACTTAACTTCTGATTAACTAATCCTGTCAATACATGTAAATAATTGTTAAATACAGTTTATCATCTTTTCATGGTCATCAGATATGACCCATTTGAACATTCAGAGGCTCTGTAGTGAACATGATAACTAACTAACTAACTAAGTTACTGACTATCAATCAATCTATCTAAAATCAAATCAAATTAAATGAGCTTTATTTGTCACATACACAATCATACATTGTACAAAATGTAGTGAAATGTATCTTGTCACTTCTCTGAATATTTACACACAACAGATAACAAAAGGACAACAGCATACAGACAAAAAAATACCAAATACATAATAAACTAAGAAATAAATTAATGTAATATAAATATAAAGTGAATTGTATGTGCTTAGTGTAATGTGCAGTTGTAAGAGTAAAGAAGTCAGTGTTTCTATCTATCTATCTATCTATCTATCTATCTATCTATCTATCTATCTATCTATCTATCTATCTATCTATCTA
>JAPTGZ010000010.1:9072527-9086574 GCA_029814645.1 Fowleria isostigma | reverse complement strand
TGACAGTCATTCCATTCCTGTGTCTGTTGAATTCCAACACAAACACACCTCATTCTACTGAAAAAACATCTAATCCATGCCTTATTTAAGAAGGAGAAGTGTAAAAACTACTACAGGTCCATCACTGTCTTCTTCAATAGGACTAACTGGGTGGCAAAAACAGTGCTATTAGTACCACACAAGTAACTGGAATCCAAAAGTAACTGTTGAAAACTACTGGACTTGTGCTCTGACAATGTTCCCAAACTCTGAGGACTGTTTTTTTCTCTCAGGACAATCAATGCTCCTGGTGTTCCTCAGTTAGGTCCATAAAGGTGTGGATGACCTGTGGACCACCAGGTGAAGGTCCAGCCCAACCTCCAAAACTACTTTGAAAACTTCTGGAATAGAATGAAGACCAAGACGGATAGAACCAAGACATCCAACATGGATGAGCTTCTTGAATTTCTATGTCAGGAGGAACATAAAGTCATCCAACAGCAACAGTGGAGAAACCAGACATGTGAAAGCTGTCATTGAAAATCAAGGTTATGTCACCAAATATTGATTTATCAACTTTTCCCGTTACAATATTAGTATTGTGTTTTTTGCAATTGAATATGAACTTGTCTTCTTTGCATTATTTGAGGTCTGAAAAAACTGCATATGTTGACCATGTGTCATGTTCTGCAAATACATGCTCTAAAAAATAATGTTTTTATTTAGAATTTGGGAGAAATGTTGTCAGTAATTTAGAGAATAAGACAAAAATGTTCATTTTACTCAAACATATAATTATAAATAGTAGAATAAAAAAAAGTCATGATTTTGCAGTGGTCTCTTATTGTTTTCCAGAGCTGTATATATCAAATTGTAAATAGATTTGGACGGTAAGAGGATATATACATACTTCATTCATCCAGGTGAAATCCTTATTGAGATTAAACATCTTTTCACCAATAGTGACCTAGATATATAGTTTCAAAAATATATCAAAGACTAGAAGTGCTGAACATTGCAGCGTATTCAGGAAGAAGATTACATCTCAGTGTCTACACATTTTGCAACAAAGATATCATATTGGTACGCTGAGATATGTGTGTAGTGAGACAATTAAACAACCGATCAGAGGGAGAAACATCTTCACATTCTACTAAAGACGAGAATATTGATATTTAACAATTTTAGTGATTGTGTTTTTGTCCTTTTCTGTAGACATACTTAGTTGATCTTTCATACAGATTTGTACATTTAATCTTTTTGGCATCTTGTCCCATGAGGCCTTCAGGGTGAAACTTTAACTTGTCAACAATAAAGACAATTATTTGTTCTTTGGCTCCATAGTACAAGAGTACATCATGTGCCTGTAAATGTTTTTTTGGTTTCTACTTATCATCTAACTTATACAGGGTGGGTAAAAAGTAACTACGCATTAAAAATAGGTAATAAAATCTATGTTCCTGTTACAAATTTATTGAAACAAATGATACATGTACTTTATTGCATGGGAAAATTAAATTAAAATATTTAAATGGAGTCACATGCCAGTGGCGTTAACCAGTTTTTTTCAAATGGCCAGGGATGGCCAAAAAATAAACCCACAAAGTTTGTATAGCATCATAAAAAAAAAAAAAAAAAAAAAAAAGGCCCGGGATGGAATGAACGACCCTCCGAAGGAAGTCATCTGCAATATCACTGAGAACCTCCTGAATCCATGACATAAGAAATAAGACAATATATAAATAAGAAATTCCCACTAGTGTTGTCTGTTTAAACATTTTTTTTGCGATACTAAAAATCATATAAGCAATTTCTAATGCCTAATTACTTTTCACCTACCCAGTAAATCTGTTATTTATGACAGCTATGAAATCCAATTATCCACTAATATTGGGTCTACTTTATAACTTTTTATATCAATTCTTTCTTTATATATATATTGTAATTCTGTTTGTAATGCTGTATGTGAGGACTTCATACAAATTATGACATAATTATTCTTCTTTTATTTCTTAAAACATTTTCTCTGTATAATATGTGTATTTTGCAAGTTGATTAATCACATGATGTAACACCATGGGTTTTGGGGTAATGAGGATGGCTTCTCTGCAAATATTGTTTCTTGTTTCTCAGCTTTTTATCGTCATATGATCCATTTGAACGGCTCTGTAGTGAACATGGAAACATGATTATTTTTCTAAAACATTGATTAACGAATAAAACCCATGAAATATCACAAATAACAGTGGTTGTAGATGTTTTTGTTCAGTTAATTATATATATATATATATACATATATATGTATATATATGTTACTTATTTCTCAGCTGAATTTACACTCAATGTCAACTCAAAACTGAGCACATATGATCAGTGAATTAAATATAGAAGAACACCTAATTTTCACTGAAAAGTAAAAAATACATAAGATATTATTTTAATAAATAGTGATAAATTACTTGGGAAAGATCAAATGTAGAGAATAATTAATTTGCAAGTCACCACTAAAACAGGTGTAAATTTTTAGGGGATAAATGTATTTTTCACTTATTTTGTTTTCTTGTATTATTATTTTGTGTTCTCTATATGTTCTCTAAACAGTAATTTAATTTATATTTTAACCCAGTATTGATGATCTTTTACTTATTTATTGATTAATTATTATTGCTGTGTTTTTGTTTATCTCTGATTTTTCCTGTAAAATGCAAAATGCAGATGATAATATTATAACAAATGGTAATAAATCACTGAGAAACAGTTAAATGTAGAGAGTAATTCATTCTACCACTGTTATACAGCAGACACCTTACAGTAATCATTCACATGGTCCATCATCTCAGTTTGTGTTGGGTTGATCTGTGTTACCCATTATCTGAATCAAAACATCGTGGCTGATTGCATTTGCTGGATCGGTCCTGCAGGAATAATAACCAGTGTCTGCCTTTGTAGCCGAGCTGATATGTAGACCCAGAGTCGCGTTGGGCTGAAGAGAAGTCATTCTGATCAACACATCACCGATCTATGGGAAAAACAGTAAGGTTAGAGCAGTGTTCCAAACCTTTTTTGGCTCATGACTCCATTTTAACATCACAAATTTCTGGCAACCCCAGACATTCAAAATGGAACCCTTTTTTTTATTTTGCTAAAATTAATTAGTTTATGATCATGTAATAGTTTGCTATACTATGTTGCAAATAAACATTAATTCTAGATGATAGGAGGCAGAAAAGCCAGGTATAAATTACTGCACAAAGTGTGAATTTTATTTTCCTTGGTCAGGATATGTACTTGTATTCACGAGGATGAAGATTAATATTTAACAATCAATCAACATCAATCAAGATATGTCCTCTCAGATATTACATCCTGCATTTTATTTGAACTTGACTTTTATTAGGAAAAGTATGTGGTGTTTTAATTATAAAGAAATATATACTGAATCATTTAAAAATATATATATATTAGTAATTTTTTCGCTTTTTTTTTTATTTTTTATCAGTTACTAGAAATTTCAGATGACCTTATTTGAATTCCAGGTGACCCTGCATGGGGTCCCGACCCCAATGTTGAAAAACACTGGGTTAGAGGGTGTATCTGTCAGTCTGCATCAAATTTAACCCTTGTGAAGCCCTCTACAACCTCTGAAGACCTATGAACCAAAATGTACATGCACAAAACACTGCTATAAAATCATCATATACCAATCATTTTTCAGGTTTTTTTTCTGCATAAATCTTTTAAACCACTGTTAGGTTTTCATTATGTGCACTGCTTTTCATTAAGTCTTTCAATCGATAATACATGTACATAGAAGAAAAAAAAAAGATGCAAATACCTCATTGAGACTTTTCTTTCTCCGCAGCTGTGCAGTATGTTGGGATCCTAAACATGTGAACTCACAGCTCAGGTGGAAGCTTTCCCCAGCCAGAAGCTGCAAATGATTTCCTCTCAAAGACACTGAAGTTTCACTACAACCACCTGCAAAAAATACAGAAAAGGGCGCCATGAAGACATAAACCTGGGCTGAAGGGAACAATATATTATTACATATAATCAAAGATTCAATAATATTGGCGCTTCCTCCGCAAGTGAAGTTCCTAACGGATAAATAAAGTGATTTTGAATTTGAATTTGAAAAAACTTTATTGTCATATCAACACACATTTACACATGAGATGGCATTAAATTTGATACTTGAGGTCCCAGATCTAGTCCAGTAAAAAATCTCTATATAAACAATATATACATGTAAACAGACCTTTTTATAATAAAAAAAAATAAAGAAAAAAGGCCTATGTATAAAAACACTTGCATGTGTGCAAAAACGCATGGAGAGGTAGTCTGATTAGCCACTTAATATTGCAATAGATCTCTATTTTCTCTATTTTTTACATTGTAAGTAACCTATTTACATGTATATGTAGTTATTTACAGTTGTTGTGCTTATACAGTGAGTAAATTATGATATACTCTTCTAAATAATACAATTTTAAAATATTTTCACAATTTCAAGGAACACTAAACCAGGATTGTCAACCATATAGATATTGGGAAAACCACTAACCCGCCAAAGAGTCCAATCCAGCCCATGGGATGAATTTGTGAAATTCAGAAATTTTACTGAAATTATTCATTTCAGTTTATGTGCCACATACAGACCGATTTGATTTTAAGTGGGTTACACCAGTAAAATACTATCATAATAACCTAGAAATAATGACAACTCAATTTTTTTCCTCTTTGTTTTAGTGTAAAAAGTAAAAACATATAAAAATGTTTATATTTACACACTATCCTTTCACATAAAATATGAATAACTTGAACAAAAATCAACAACAGAAAATGCTTAAAGAGACGTGTGCAATTTTAACAGTATTCTGTTGTTACCAAATGTTTTATGTATTTGTAGAGCCACTGTAATCAGTTTGTGATCCACTTGTATAAATGATAAGATGAAAAAATAATAATGTTAAAATTGCACTAATTTTCTTGACAAATTTGAGGTTGCTCATGTTTGTTAATGTGACTCCTATTTTTAAAGGATACCTTGTAGATTTAAACATTTTGAACACATGATATAATTTGAATTTTTTTACTGTTATTCTTTTACTGGTCCAGTTCACTTCAGATCATATTTAGCTGTATGTGGCCCCTGAACTAACATGAGTTTGACAGCCCTGCACTAAACCAAATAAATATACAATAATAAACACATAATAATGATAATTCTATGTATACGGTGTATAAATCTCACCTGCAGTTTGAGTTGAGATCAATAAACATAACACCAAAAACACCATGCGCTGTACTTTTCCCATCTTGTTTCTGCTACCTGACTGTCACGCTCAGAATGTCTCTCATTTCAGTGTTACAGTAGATAGACTTCACATAGAAATGGACTGTCTGCCTGATGTGACAGAAGCTGCTGACCTAAGCCCCAGACAGGATGTTCACCTCTGCATTTTTGAGCTGATGAACTCAGTGATAACTGTAGCAGAAAATGTCTTTGCTGATAACACTGACCATAGTGTTACAGATATTGATTTGAATAAATGATACAGAAAAATACCCACGTCTGCTGAACTCACCAGCACTGATCTCAGTACAGTGACAGGAAATCACATGTTTTATCCATCCTGTTGAACAGATAATCACCACTAACTGTATGAGAAATGGGCCAGACAAGGACACTAAATTTCATGTTTTTGATAAACTTTTTTGACTACTTTCATACAAAACAATTTCAGGTGATATAGCAACAAAAAATACATTAATCACACGAGTGAATTATACTTTCTGATCTCACTGAATTAGTGATGGAAGATAATCAAGTACTTTTTTTACTTAATGCACTTTACTCGAGTATTGCCATTTCAGACAAATTTATATATTTAATCTGCCACATTTTGGATGCCAATATAATACTTTTTACTCCACTACATTTAGTTACATTTCATCCCCTTTCTTGTCCATTGAAAACCACCTATCACTGAAAGTGTTGATATTCAATGTCTGTGATGAACAAGTACTATTTTACTTCATGGAGTGAGTGAAAATTCCCCTCCCTCTTAAATGAAATGAAAAAGCTTTATTTTGCTATATTATGTATCACAATGAGAACTTCAAACCTAAACAGTACTGTATAACATACAAATTAAAACACTGACAGGGACTACCTCTACTTTTTATACTTCAAGTGGCTGATCCTTTGACTTTAAGCAGGCTTTGATTTTCAATGTTGGACCTTTAGTTGTAATGGAGTATTTTCACAGTCTAGTATTTTTACTTAACTAAAAGAAACGACTGCTTCGTCCATCACTCCTTACATTTTGAGACATTATTTTTGTAATTACATACCTAATCAGCAAAAGAATCTAAATCTGAAATCTAAAAGATAACCTCAATTAAAAGTACACTAAATATGACAAGCATAGGCATGTACACATTCTGCCTATGAAGTTATGGGTCAAGAAAAATAAACTTTTCTTCTCAAATCAAAGTGTGCGTTACGTTGCTCCTCTCACGCACAGATTTTCGCTTCATATTCTTCAAACAGTTTACGCCTGCGTCTTCCGTTTATTGCGCTATACATATCCATATGTACGCAGATAGCGTAAATGTTTCTGGCGAGGCTTTTCAGCTGGTTAGCCAAACATCCACAGAAAAAGACATGAGCAGGAAAACGAGACGAAGAAAACGACAACACTTTATCCCAAGCTAGAAAACAGCGACGCAAAGAGTCTTTGTCTAGGTATGTAAGTCCGTATTAGAACTTTACATAAACGAGTTTCGTTGAACTAGATAGATAGCAGTGTTTATGAATGACTCTGTATGGGCAGAAATTCAACGTTAGCCAACATTGGCTAGCTAGCTTTGTGGCTAACATGTTAGCTACTATTAGCCTCTATTAGCGGCTAGTTAACGCCAGCAACTTAAAGTGGGCAGCAAGTGTGAATACAATTTACTTGGTGTCATATTTGTTGCTGCATGTTTGGGGTGGAGTTTTGTGTTCATATTATTCTCTACTTTATGTTTATCTTACTTGGCTACTTCAAAATTGTTATAGTGCAGCTAACATTGTCGAGCTAACACTGAGGCCAAACACTGACAGAAACTACCACGGCCTAAACCCAACTTCCTGCGTTAGGTGATTCACTGAATAGTTCCTGCCATAATAAGCCATATTTTTATGTTTTCCCTAAATAGTTTGATCAGCTATTCTCGAGTAACCATTTCAGTCGCATCAGATATAATAGGCACTATCTCCTTCTGCTAAAATCTTTTGCAGGCGCATCAGCTAACGTTAGCCCCGTTAGCAAACTGTAGTTCATTTGATCATGTAGCTTTGTGTCTGGATTTTAAAAGTGACAACTGCGAATATAGATGGGGTTTACAGTTTCATAACTTGGCATTTACGTATTCGCCAGTCTTCACAGTAGTGTCTCGGTATGAGTAAGTGGTGGTAAAGCTACCTGTGTTTGTTCATCACTGGAGTGTGGGTGGTGAGACAAGGCCCTGTTGATACAGCTAAAACTACCGTATTTTTCCCAAATTAAGTCAACAACATAGTACTTTTACTTGAAAGTACTTAGAATAAATGCAGGCCTTGGTGATACAGATCCAAAAATAATATCTGTATGTATTTTGGCTGAAAGTCTACATGTATCCATTTTTTCTTCATGAGTAAAAAACCCTCAGTTGTAACCCAAAGCCATGCAAGATATCATTAAGGACTTGTATTGATCAAAGATTAAAATATTGATCAAGTAAATATATATATAGCGTGTTATAAATACCTTCCCGGTCTACAATATCTGAAGGACAGTGCTTTGAATAACACAGTGCACTTAGATTACAAACATGATGCAGGACAAAATGCAGAAACGAAAAAATAGCATCCCTTATTGTCTGTGTAGGTTCTCATTTACCCAGGTCATCGTTCGTCTTGGTAGTTCTTCTCGGCTCAAATGGACTGGTTTAGCTCTTTTGAAAATGTATCTCTCATCTAAGAGCTTTCTTCAGAGACTTTTCAGTCTCTTAAATGAGAGATGAAATGTCTTAAAAAGAGCTAAACCACTCCAGTCGAACTGAGAACTACCAAGAAGCATCCCTATTTGCTTTGACTATGTATTATATGATAAAAGTCCCTATGACAGATATAAAATGTTGTACAATAGTAAAACCATGTAGGAAAGGTTGGTCCATTTCTAATATGTTCTCCACTGTTTTAACTGTCAAATCAACAAACACCTTGCTTTCAGAATCCTTTTCTCATATTAAATATACTCTGTGTATGCTATAATTTTTTTTTGTTATCAGAGAAAGTTTGGGAATCTGAAGTAAAGCTCTGGATTTTTGTGCCAGGATTTCACAGTGGCAGCAAACAATTTTATACAACTTCCTGCAGGTTAAACTGGACAAACCCAATAAAGTGCTAAAATGCAACATGAGCAACTGAAGGCTACAATGGATAATACAGCACTCTGTAATGCTGTAATTATACTTTTTTGTAAGGTAACTTGTACTTGATGCTTGCGGTGTATTTATATCAAATATATTGATGATGGTTTTAATGATCATATTTAGAACTGTTGAAACTAGTCAAGTAAAGATGTGATATTGATACTATTGGTGTAATGCAACAAAACATTAGCCATTCATCTGAATCACAATTTCCTTGCCTCATACAATGCAAGTGGATGACAGCCACACTACAGTGTGTTTTCCACCAGTTTTCTCTGTTTTCTGGAGGATTTGGGCTGTGTGTGATGGCTTTTTTTGTTGTCTAACAAGAACTTCTGCATTTTTGCATTATTTTAGATCCATTTTATTAGATATTTTGACAATTTTCCTTATGAATAGAAAACAAATCTACATTTTGATTACATGATATGCTGGACATTTTTGACAGCTTCGGATCTGTCCCAGCTGAGTTTTATAACGAAAGCAGTTTTTTTTTTTAAGTTGTAACGTAACTTGGAAAAAAAAGAGTATAAATAAGGCTCACTGCATGTTTAAGAATAATAGCACAATCAGGGTTGTACCATTATGAGGCTTCTATTGTTTAAACATGGTCTCTCAGGAAATGTTCTGAGGAGGTTTTTATCACTAAGCAGTTCTTGCATATTATCATGATCTTTTTAGTGGGATGCTCAGTGTTTTTTCTGCTTATTAGGCCTCACACAACAGTAAAGCTGGAAAGGGGACCTTTCATATGTTCCATCAGGTCCCCTTCTTCTCTTTAAATTGTATTTATCCAGCATTTAATATTGTAATAATTGCTTTTCTAAGCAGTGTTTTTCTTGTGTGTGCGCGTTTTTTTTTACTCTAGGCTACCAAAGAGTTCTCCAATAGAATATAGTACAACTAATATTATAGCAACAGAGTTCAGATTTAGTGTGAGATTTCTCATAGAAACACAACAGAGGTAGTGTATGATTACTGTAGGTTTCCATGCACATCCTCCAGGCTGATTATAAATTTTAGATTGGTGGTGTCTGAATTGGCAGATATAAGAAACCAATCCCGTGCGTCAGATTTCTCTTCTTGTGGAGAAGCTGTGGATTTTGTTGTACTAGTTGCATAGTAATTGAGGTCAGGTTTGTACCCTGTGGCAAGCTGCGTATTGGATATTGTGTGGTGTGAGGCTGCACACAGGTTTTGTATGCAGTCAACTACAAAACTTGGTTTAATGAGGTTGGGGAAAAAGGGGGTGGTGGTACCAAACACTGTTGTTTATAACAGGACTTGTAACTTGATTTCAACTTAAACAAATGCAAACTGACAGAAAAGTGCACAGTAATGGATCTGTTCACACACTATTGGTTACTATGACGAAGGGTTGACTTACACTAATGAAAGTTTAAATGCCTAAAAGTGTTTGGGGCTAGAATCATCAAAAATTGATTCTAGTTGATGATTAGCGTCATATAAATTGTTGTAGTGAATGAGTTTTGCCTTTGTTCCACTGTTACATGATAAGGCTAATGATATACAATTTATGGAGAAGGCACTTGTATTGAGCAGTGGAAAATATAACTTTGCCTTTTTTGTCACCAAACTCTGCAGGACTGATAAGAAATACCACCACAGATATAGGAAGTTTATTATTAAAACAAAGAATGAGTTAACTAAAAATTAGAGATTAAAATTAGACACAAATAGAGAGTCTGATTGCAGTGCATGTCCATAATGCACCAATCAGCCATAACATTATGACCACTGATGTGAGAAGTGATAATTAACTGTTCCAAGTTACAGAAACTGCCCTAAGTCAAAAATATCTTAAAATAAAGTGCTTCAGTCTTTTTTGTACAAATTAAATTAACTCAGAATGAATTACAGTATATCTACATCATTACATCAACAGTGTAGCAGTAGCAGATGAGTGATTACTCATGACTCACTTTAGCAGCCTTGGCCACTACCGCAGAGACGTGTGACGTTCATTTCAGGGAGAATTGCCTTTAGGGCTGGGTGATCCGTCCAAAAAAGTACAAAATATCATGTGATCATCTTTCAAGGTAGAATCACGATGCACAATCTGAATCATAGTTCTCTCACCTTTAATTATACGTAGGTGAGTTACATAGTTTCCTTTGGTTTCTGGAGGCTGTGTGATGGGTTGTTGTTGTCATCAGAATCTGCATTCCTTGCATCATTTTAGATCAGCATATCACAACATTATGACAGTAGATGAAGTAAAAACCAATAGATATTTTCTTCTATATATTGCTGCAGTATTTCCATTAATAATCTAGATTGTGGTGGCAAAATTTGTTCCACTGGGTTTTATAATGAATCACAAATGTGTTTGCTGTTGTGTTTATCATGTGAAACGCTGTTTGGCTTCTGTGTAAATATGACTGGTACAAAATCTTACCATATACTGTATCGTCAAGCACTAGAACTCAGAATGTAAACAATTAATCAACTAGCGATTAGTTTTCAATAAGAATATGTTTGATTAAATTACAATTAATTGCTGTGCTGCAACATAGTGGCTTGGATAACAGATTATCAAACCAGATCGTGGTGTTGATGGGTTAGAATGGCTTAAAGGACAAGGTGGAGCCAAACACAGACCGGCCCGTCCGGGGGGTCCAGTGGATACAGATTAGAAGTGAAAATTTGGTGTAAGGTCCACTGTGTAACAGAGGCAGAGAAGCTGGTAGTCGGATGTCCCAAAACTTGTTAAGTTTCACTTTCAGTTTCCGCCTGTTGCAGTAGTTGCGATACTTACAGAGCGCACCACCGCATACATACCTCCTTCCCCCAGACTCCTTTTCCTCAGCCCACGTACATGAACCTCCTCCATGCTATAATCTGGGTTCTTGCTCTCAGGTAGTGATGCAAAGTCAGAAATGCCTATTTCTTCTAAATGGGCCCTCTTCAGATCCCCCTAATTTCCCCTGCAGAATTTATTTAGTTATACTCCATAAATGTCATTGCCTGGACTGTATTCCTAATGGTACAATAGATCAATCATGAAGGAATATGACATACTTGTCTGTGAATATTACAATATATAGCTTTTGTTCTTATAGACCCTATTCAGGCTCTCAGAAAAATTGCTGCTTATCAATTAATTGTTAATCGATTGACAAAGTCGACAAGGTTTAATATGAGAATTTGAGACTTCGCAATAGTAACTCTGCACTCAGGCCATATTGCATAACCAACTATTGCAGAAAAAGGAGGCGCAACCAGAATAATAGGGTTCCAGTCAAATGGCAAACAGTGCAAAAATAATGAGAAAATAGGGATCAAATATGACATTTGTTTCATCCAGCTGTCTTTATACAGTCAAACAGGAATGATTCTAATTATTAATGCATGTCCTGGTTCTGTTTGACTTAAATTGAAATCCAGCTTTGTTACAGAAAGTTCCTCTTTCTCAAACACACTTGGTACTAAACTAGTCTCCTCTCACCCCAGAGTTTGTGGGAAGATAGAAGTATCAGTCGCAGGCCAAAGCACCATGAAATGAAAATTGCTTAATGACCAGTTTTGATGGAGCTAAGCAGACTTATGCTGAAGAGGGCGAGCCTAAACCTGTGTTTTAAAGGCCTCGGTTCTGTTAGATTGGATTCATACATGAGTTTCAGGGTCTTTTTTTAGCCCAGTCCAAAGAAAAGATGTGTGGGAGTGATTATGCCTCTCAGTGCTCTAAACCATTTCTTATATATGTCTTAAACGGCAGCATTGATTTTTTTTTCGTCTTTCTTCTCTTTCTCTGTGGGATGTTTGACGTACTACAGAGGATGTAATTAAAGCCATAGATCTAACTTTACTCTGGGCCAAATGCTTAGTTTTATTAAGGAATCGGATTTTCACAGATTGGTTAGTTTTTTTTCCATCTTAATTTGATCAACATTTATGAGTACAGTTCCCACAACAACAGAAAGTCAGAATTTCACTGTGAATTTATTTGATTATAGTAAAATCAGAACATCAATATGGTACTACACCATACATTGATCATCCATAAGTCTGACCACTGACAGGAAAAGTGGTATTATTTTAATTTTGTATTTGTATGTGGTATGATTTGAGCTTAGTGTTAGTATTACATAATTACAGTTGTGTATTTTACAGTGTAAAATATTCATTCTACCCCTTGAACAAAAATTGTTTAAGTACTGACAAATTTCCCTGTATTTCTATTGAGCTGCTCAGCTTTTTGTATCAAGGAGGGCAGGAAGAGGGAAGAAAGCCCTTGTGTGCAGGAAAAGGGATGTGACAAAGTTAGGGAGGTGAAGATAAAATGGATGTAAAAGGAAAGAATGAAACAGAGAGCAGAGCTGGGGTTGACTGTTGTTATTAATGGAGGAAATCAGAAACACTTGAGGACATGTCCTGTTCTTTCGGAAAAAAATCTGGCCCCGTTTTCTTCCCATATTTCTTTGTTAAACATGTCAGTGAGTTTTCCCCTATATTTGTGGGCTAATATTTGGCCCATCTTTTAGCCTGAAAGCTAGGCCTTTCCTTGACGCTGCTTTATACCAAATTATAATTAAAGTCACTTTTTGACATGGTTTTAATGACATCATCATACAAAATACTCTCCCTAAATTGACACTGTAATTATACATTGGCAGTAACTGATTATAATTGGTATCTACACCTTATCATCATTCAGATCAGGTTATGGACAGACAGTCCTCATATGGCCAAACCTGTGGCTGTATGGCATAGTCTGTCTCCACTTTTGATTAAAATGTTATAGTTTATTAACTATAAACTCCCTGAAGCTGTAGAAACTATGTAAATGTGTTTATGTGGTATATTTGTGCTGGTGTTGTAAGTTAATTTAAACTAATCAATTGTTTTCTGTCTGTTTCAGGGGCTGCGTTAAAACCTCAACATAAACCATTCCTCTCACCAGGGATAAAGCTTCACCTGGTATTCTGTGGGACCAAGCCCCTGTGAGGACAAGACCACACATGGACACATGACCTGAAACCAGCTGATTAAGACGTATGGGAATAAATCAAACAACCTTTATTTAAACATCATCTGTGAAAAGAGGAAGCTCTGACGTGCTTGTCAACAGTTGGATTCTGGAGCGTTGTGCTGACGACAGGGTTTTGTCATGGTCGACTGGTAGCCTGAGCCTGAAGCTAACCTAGCTTCTCTGTTTTATATAGCATGTTAGCATATGGCTAGCTGTTTATTTTGACAGGTCACTGCATTAAATTCCACCTCTCCATCATATCTGGCCCCTACAGGGGGGTGTAAACCAGTTGGTAGTGGAGCCCCTTAACCCCTTCATCACTTCATTTGTTTTCATCCATCATCAGCTTTTATTTGTACTGTTTCCCTTATCAGTCATTTCATTGTTGTGTTTCCTGTCTTTCCTTGTATCATCTTTGCTTTTTTCATCTCACCCTGGTCAAGTAGAAGTGTCCATACAGTAGTGTTTGTCCAAAATCAAACCCTAAATTCAGTCAGCCTAAGTCATAAGGTACATCGTCATCAAGTGTGACACACTGAGGCTGCTAGGCAGTTGTTTTGGTGGTTGTTTTGGTTGCATGGAATCGGCTTAACCGTGGAGAGGCCAGGCTAC
>JAPTGZ010000010.1:9050639-9070528 GCA_029814645.1 Fowleria isostigma | reverse complement strand
TTTCAGGGAATTTTACGGAATTCCGTGCATCGGACTCTTCCCAAAAGTAATAGCACACCATTCCCGGTCAATACGCATATTTTTCCAATTATATGTCTGGGTCAGTGTGCGCTGCCTGAACCCACATTAATTTTCGTAATTTGTCCGGAAGAGGAAAAATAATACGGAAGAAACAAACGGAAGAGCAATAGTGCTCTCAGCAGCTTCACTGCCCCGAGCCCTAATAAAAATAAAAAGAACCGGGAGAGCTATATGTCTCGGGCAGCTTACACTGCCCCGAGCCCTAATTAATCTATGTGCCAGCTCATGTACTGTCCTCATGGTTGCTCAGTATTATGAGTTAATGAAAGCTATCAGAGTTTGACTCATTTTAGCATAATTTTCTTTTTTCAGGAGCCAATCAAGTCACGGGCACCACAGCTTCACCTAGAATATCGCTTCTACAAACAGCTGGGGAGTTCAGGTGAGAAACATTGATTGTGTTTTTATAAGCATTTGAATTTAAAAAGCAATTTATAATGATAATTGTGTAAATAAAGTTTATTCTAAGTTTGGTTACATGTTGTATGTAAGTATATGTTGTATACAAGTGCAATTGAACAAAGAACTAATCATAAAATAGCAACTCTTAATATTTAAAACCCTAAATTATCATGTTCTAGACAGATTTGCCTAAAAAATGTAAAAAAGGAAGTATTCAACCTTTTTTGGTTTTTAATAAACATTTATCAGTGTTACAACCTTTGCTAAGTGGAGAGACAGTCTGTTTAAGTTGTTGTATGGTAATCTATGGATTACTACTCATACCTTTATAGTCAGTGTTTATTTAATCTTGTTTCTTTGATTTAGAAGTATTATTTACAATATAGCTGATAACCAACAATATAAAAACAATAGAGGCAATTAAGTCAAAGAAGATCAGAGTCAAGTCAGTGTTTATTTAATCTTGTTTCATTGATTTAGAGGATCAGAGTCAAGTAAGAGCAATTGGAAATAAAATGCGGTAAGATTAAAAAAATAATCTTTTGAGCTGTTACAATGATTATCACTGGATTTTTTGAAATCGGTGCATACAGCAAGTACCTACGACATATTGCACATTTGGACATGCTTGTTATACACTAATCACATTCAGTGTGTGATAATGAATACAATGAAGACTGATCTGTGTGTTGTACTAATCATACATACATGCATCTGTGAGTCTTTTTGTTTTTTTATCTGTTAATGCAGAGGGAGTACCCCAGGTGTTTTATTTTGGGCCATGTGGAAAATACAATGCTATGGTCCTGGAGCTGCTGGGACCCAGCCTAGAAGATCTGTTTGACCTCTGTGACAGGACCTTCTCTCTAAAGACTGTACTCATGATAGCCATACAGCTGGTAATTACACACAAAAATACATGGGTTATTTTGACTTCACATTAACATTTCTACGCACGGCTCCTTTTTCAAAACACATTTGTAAGTATATCAATATTTCTCTCCCACAGATCACTCGGATGGAGTTTGTGCACACCAGGAGTCTGATCTATCGAGACGTGAAACCTGAGAACTTCCTCGTGGGTCGACCAGGGTCCAAACGGCAACACACCATCCACATCATAGACTTTGGCCTGGCAAAGGAATACATAGACCCAGAGACAAAGAAACACATCCCGTACAGGGAACACAAAAGCCTGACTGGAACTGCAAGATATATGAGCATCAATACACATCTGGGGAAAGGTGAGTGAGACCCCTGACCACACCCTCATTTTAGAAAATTTACATCATACCTTAAAGAATACATTGCTTGCTTGTTGCTGTCAAACAACACCTATGACGTACAGTCAAACCTTTTAAGGAATGAGCTGTTTGTCTCTGGTCGGAATCACAAACCAGTGGAGTAGCTGATAGCTGAAGCTTTATTCACATTAAACCAAGTTAATAACAAAGACAAGTTTGGTAATCCTTGCTTCATATTGTGATCTTGTTTATGCACTTCTTCAGCCTGTTCAGTGAGTTTTAGTGGTGTTATCTTAATGGTGCACAGTTTGTCACATTGGTCTTTTGTTTTATGAAATTATTTATGACATACGCTGGTCTTGGGCTGTTAACTTGTTTTTGATATTTGCTCATTTAAGTGTTACTGTTGGAATAGTGTTCGATTTTCCAAAAATTGCTTTTGTTCATCTTTTAGTTGACATTCTTCTGGTTATGTGGATGTATAGAATGTGTATATTACTACAAGTGATGTACCTGTGAACTATTCAGATGAATGATTGGTGGTTAGTAGGGGTATAACAGATCACTCATTTATATCAATACATTATGGACGTGTACCGAACAAATACAAGTAGCTTATGTGATGAACACAAACACTCGGAAAGCAGGGCAGCCACCCAGGGTTTCTTCTCTATACATTCAGCAACAACGAATTCTCATTGTGAAGCACTGAAGCCATGTCAAACGTTCGAAGCATATTAAATTTCACTTTTGGTTTTTAGTATGTTGCAACGTTATGGCACAAAAGAGTCCATGGGGTTTTTTTTATAGCAAAATGTGTTTTTCTTTTTTAATACAAGATGGCAAAATCAAGTAAACCTGCTCCTCTTTTCCTTCACCATGCCTCTGCTACAGTGTTACTGTGAGGTCACATTCACAGCACCTCAGGGAATACTGTGAGGCATTCAAAAACACTCAGTAAATTACAGTGTTTGTCATTAATGAACATTGATACATAGCATATGGGGGTGTTAATGCACAACTGACTGAACAGTATTTTGTAGATATGTCCATTGTCCCACAGGTAGTTACGGAATGCACCACCCCAGAACCCCCCTTTCACTGGACTGAAAATATCGAAAATGTATCGAACTGAAGACGCCTGTAAAAAAATGTACCGAATCGAAATTATTCTGTACTGTTACGCCCCTAGTGGTAAGAGGAGTTGCAGCTTACAACACTGGAAATCTGGCATCTCAAAATTTTCAGACCAATGTGATGAGATGGAGATCGTTTCAATGGTAACAGCATTCTGTTACCCTCTGCTGCTACTGTCTTGGTCAGAACACTCTTAAAGGAGATTTTTAATCTCAATGAGTCTTTTTAACCTAGTTAAATAAAGATTAGCCTAAATAAATTGAAAAATAGAACTCTGAATGGCCAGTTTTTCAGGTTCTATTTGTAGCTAGCTTTAATTGGTAATATGTTAAATGTGACTGCATTTAGTGATAGTCATTTACTACAGCTACATTTCTGGTATCGATAAAAGGACCAGAACATAAAACTCTAAAGGGCTGACTATTTCTTTCTCTATTTCCCCAGTATTTCTGTTGTTTAGCAGAGTTAGTGTAGCCTCTAATAAACAGAAAACACAGACTGTCAACTGTTGTTATCAGGGAACAGGAGATAATAATGTTGTCCTTCATGGTAACAGGTGACGTCTAGAGAAAAATACATACAATATAGCACAATGTTCTAAAACCAGCTTCTGACCATGTTATCCATTGACTTGTATTGAGAAGAAGTGGGGTAGTTCACACCACTACAATTTCTACGTGAAATTGTAATACAATTTTGTCTCGTCAAAAATCTGGGTCTGAAATGGGCGGACCGTGGTGGTGGTGGTGGTGGTAGTTTTGTCTAGTCTGGGTGACAACAGAGCTTTGAAGCATGGCATTTATGCGTTTGTCTTAGATGTTGAATTTAACACCAGTGATCCAGTTCATCTCTGTCAACTCAAATTTCATTTCAGAGCAAAGTCGGCGGGATGACTTGGAAGCTCTAGGCCACATGTTCATGTACTTCCTGAGGGGCAGCCTACCCTGGCAGGGCCTCAAGGTGAGTGTGTTCATGAGTCAGGACATCTATGTTTTTACTTCCTTCCTTTTACTGTCAGTGAGGGCCCACCACGTCCATCTGCGATAACTTTCCTTTGTGTTTCTCTCCTCGCCAGGCTGACACTCTGAAAGAACGTTATCAGAAGATAGGAGACACAAAGAGGGACACACCAATAGAGGTTCTCTGTGATAGTTTCCCAGGTTTGTTTGCGCACACACACACACACACACACACACACACACACACACACACACACACACACACACACACACACACACACACACACTCTTCAGATGCTTAATAACATTTTACATGCACATTTGATACACATCATGTAAATAATGTGTTTATTTGGAAATCCATGTTAAAACTTATTATGAAGTATTTTCTGATGGACGTGGGATATGCTGATATTATTTATGTTTTAATGTTTTAGGAGCAGTCCTGGTACATATAGCACATGTCTGTCTCTTATTTATATTTGGCCCTGTGCGTAGTACACAAAGTACAAGGTTCGTACAGGTGCTTGAGATCCTTGAAAATGCTTGAATTTCAATGTTACATTTTCAAGGTCTGAAAAGTGCTTAAATTCTAGTTTAAGTGCTTGAAAGTGCTTGTATTTCTAACTCTGATTTATTTATTTATATTAATATTAACTCTGCCAGATTAGATGTCAAGCAAAACTACTTACAGAGGTGATACATTTAGAAAAATAAAACTTGATGTAAAAAAAAAAAAAGAAAATTTCCAGGTGTTCTCAGGTCAACTCCAGGTACATTTTTATCTTAATCTTTGTCTCAGTGCAACTGTGTCTGAAGAACACCAAGTGACTTCCCTTTTTTTGATTAAACTTTGTGTCCTCCTTTAATTTTTAAACTTTTTGCCATTATGAAATGTTATTTTATATCTTATAGTGTAAATATTGTTGAATGAGTTTATTATAAAATCTACTATATATAATATATACATTTGCCCATTGTCCTGTTTTGAAGCTTATAAACGGGAAAGTGTTGAAATTTCATTATGTCAAGTTATTGATGAGAAATGGGGGTGGGATTAAGTAAGTTTATTTTCTTCCTTCTCCTTTTCGAGCATAAATGAATTAATTTGATTGAACTGACATGTATTCTGTTGAATGTCTATGCATTATCAGATACTGCTGTATGCAGGTCATTTGTGTTGCTTACTCACTTTCTCAAAATAAATGAAAATGAATGATTTTATAGCATAATACAGTGTATATCATTGTGATAAAAAAAATAATCATGAGTATATGTATTCCTGTAGATATGTATTTTACTCCAGCGATTAAGGTGTCGTGGTGGAAAAATCTGAAAATGATCCTTAAAAGGGCTTAAAAAGTGCTTGAATTTGACCTTGAAAAATGTGTACAAACCCTGAAAATAGCCAACAGGCTGCAGTAGAGCATGTTAAAAAAAAGGTTGTATTTTTTGTCAGAGGGAGCAACACTCCTTCTCCTTTGTAACATCATGAAAGACTTGAATGTCATCAGCATTTGTATATTTAAAGATGATTGATGGAATTAAAGAAGCAGACTTTATCTGCACATAAAAATCAACCTATTTTAACACAGTAAAACCCAAAATGGACAGTGACTCCAGCCATGTTTCTCTATTCATTCTTCAGATTAAGTGACAACATGTATACAGGAATATTAGTGGAATATTTGTTTTCATTAGTCACTTAAACTGCTGGTCTACTGGTGCATCTGTATATTGAATATTACTAGCATATGTTGATCGATTTTTGTGTTTTTCTCTGTATGAATCTGTGAACTTGTGGGTTGTCTGTATGTGTGTGTGTGTGTATGCGTGCCTGTGTGTATGTAACAGAAGAGATGGCCACCTACCTGCGATATGTACGCCGGCTGGACTTTTTTGAGAAGCCTGACTACGATTATCTAAGGAAACTCTTCACAGACCTCTTTGACAGGAACGGATACATCTTTGACTACCAGTATGATTGGACTGGAAAGCCACTGGTTAGTGTGGAGCGGGTGTTTGTTACACTCAAAAACAGGAAGCAGCCTGAGCTAAATTTAATGCTGGATTTATGTCAGGGTTATTGCTAGTAGTTTATATTGATACATCAACATGCTACTGTTACTCTCTATAAACAAATAAGCTGAAAATGTTATTATTGGGACTACAGCCAGAGGACACAACCATAACATCTAAGATGTTCGTTTGCCCAATTGCATTCTTCACACCCACAGATGTGTTGTTGAGGCAATTTCCTCTTAAATCCATGAGGACCTAGGGCTGTCCCACTGTCAAATTCTCAATCACAAGAGGGCTTTCTATGCAGACGCTTTCACCCCTTTTCAATGGCATTCTCTATTTTCAAATTTCTTTTAGACTCACAAATCACAGGATTTAGCTGGGAGAACCACTTTCTAAGTGTAAAATGTAAACAAAAAGTCATCAAAATGGGTGCACGCACATGCTACATTACTGATGTTTATTTCACACATTTTCACACGTCACTTACTCAGCTGTGTATTTGATTTTTCTGTCTTGACTTCTTCTGTGTTTTAGCCCACACCGATTGGTCCAGTGGCGAGTGAGACTCCACTTCAGACGAGTAACCGAGAGAAAGCACCGCAGACCAAAAATCAGGTACGCACACAGTGAACACATACAACATAGTGTTTTCATAAATGCAATTTGTCCCATTTGTTAGGTCAGCCATTTTATTTTTATGAATTTATCACAGTCAGCATATTTACAGTGTAGTGAAAAAGTTTTTGCCCCCTTCTTGATTTCATACATTTTTGTGTATTTGTCAATTGTTTCAGATCATCAAACATAATAATATTAGACAAAGATGGCCGGAGTAAATCCAAAATTCATTTTTTAAATGATGATTTCATTTGTCCAGTCTTTTAGTTATTGCTGAGTCATCGACAGTGACCTTAACTGATGCGGGTGAGGCCTGTAATACCCTCCTACAACTTCCTAGATGAGTTGTTGATGTATTCTTCTATTCCTTGGAAGGTTCACCTCTGTTCTGTGTTTTCTGCATTTGTGGATAATCGCTTTCACTGCGGTTTGCTGAAGCCTTAAAAATGGTGCTGTAACCCTGTCCAGACTGATAGATATCAATGACTTTGTTTCTCATTTGCTCTGGGCTCATCTGTGATGGGTTGCTTTTTGAGGTATTTATTCTGTTTTATCAGACATGCTCTATTTCTTGACTCGACATGTCTAGCAATGAATATGCCTAGGTTTGGCAAGTGAAAAAGAACTCACTTTTCCAAAAAATGTTATTAATTTATCTTATTTATTGTGCTTTTAATCTTCTGTAGAGCACTTTGGTCCACTGTAGTTGTTTTAAGAGCTTTATAAATAAAGTTGGATTAATTGCAATTAATTCATGGTTTAGCAAAGGGGGGCAAACTTTCACAGGTAGATATGGATAGCTTTTTTTCTCCTTAATAAATCAAATCAGTATTTAAATACTGCCTTTTGTGTTAAATCAGGTCATCTTTGTCTAATATTATAATGTATTTGATTATCAGAAACAATTAAGTGTGACAAATAAGCAAAAATGTAAGAAATCAGAGATGAGGCAAATACTTTTTCACAGCACTATGTATTGAACAGCTGGATTATGCAATTTATTTAATTACAAGACAAATATCTGCTTAGTTAAAACAGATGTGACCTGACTTGACTAGGGGAAAAAAAAAAAAGAATGGGACCTGAATAGTAGGAATATGTTAAACTAAACTGTACACACATACATTTGGCTATATGACTCAGGGCCAGGCTTTGTTTTTAAAAGAATCATTAGTTGTGTGATTATATTTTTGTGAAATATTTTTTTTCCTCACCTTTATAAGAAACATAAAAACTCTAAGATTTTATTTGTACTCCTTGCAGAAAATATATAATATTTAACCCAAGTGGATAGTGTTGTTTTTTGTAAATTAGCTTTTCTAAAAGTCTGGGTTTGTAATTATTTATTCACAAAATTGTAACTGTGTGTACTTCATCAATGAGCTTTTGCTTCTAAATATTTTATTAATATGGGACAAAAATGTACAGGATTTATTCAAATAATTACCAAGGAATCATCAGAGCGTCTCCACAAATCTAGAAAAAACCTGTCAACATTACATAATACACAGGAGTTGAAGATTCAGTAACACTTTCTTTGACACATCAGCACCGCTTTACAAATCGACAACCTGGAGTTATTTTCATTTCGATCCTGAACCAGCTTTGAAGAGAGTGAGGTTGAGGGAACACAGGAAATAGACGACCTCCTCCCCTACTGCATGGGGCTTTCACACGTGCACGCTCTCCTGTGCACCCTCACCGTACTGCACACTTCTTGAGTGCTCACCCTCCTGTTGCCTCTCCACCAAGTACTGACTCTGAACTCTATTTCTTTTTTTTCCTTTCCTTTTTTACTTTCCTCACTTTTTTTTTCTCCTCACCGCCACTTCTCATGTTCCCTACACGGTCTCCTTCGCCTTCTACATCCGCGTGTCTTTCCTTGTTTCTTCTGCTTTGCTCCTTTTCTTCCACCCTTCTCTTTTTCATGGTGACTCTGCTCTCCTCCTCCTCCTGTACCCTTCTTGTTTCTCCTGCAATCGGCTCCCTGTCTCCTCTAGTCTCCAGAGGGGAAAGGCAGTGAGTCCCAGCCCACTCCAGTGACCAATCGAGAGCTGCTGGGCTCCCATCTCACTGCTGATAGGCTGGGCGGTTCTGTCCAGGTACTGAGAGGAAGGGTTAGCTTCGGTGGCTTCCTGTCTGTCTGCCTACCTGTCTGTTTGTCTGCTTGCATGACCTTCTCTGTCTCTGCAGCAGGACTGCCCTCAAGTGTGTTTCCTCACAACCTCCAAAACTCCATTTCATGGGAAAATTGTCTTAGAGAAACCAAATATCTTCAGTATAATGTCTTTTACTGAACTTGGTCACCTCTTCAACAGTGACACATTTTCACACAAAAGTATCAACTACCACTTTATTATAAAATTAGACCAGGGGTCTCGTACTCATGTTAATTCAGGGGCCACATTCAGCCCAAAATGATGGGAAGTGGGCCAAACCAGTAAAATAATAAAAGGAGGAAAAAGTAAAATTACATTACAATAATGTTTACATATACAAACTATCCTTTAAAAATGTGAATAACATGATCAACTGAAATATCTTAAGAAAACAAGTGCATGTTTAACAATATTCTGTTTCAGTTTGTCATTTACACATGTTCATAACAACTTACAGATCACAGCGGATCTATAAATACACAAAAACAAGCAAACTACTTCCTGTATAACTGCCACCCTTTCATACTTTGTGTAACTGCAAATATGGTTATGGTTAAGATTTATATCGCCACTAGAGGGAGTAGTGAGTCACTCTTCTGGTTTAACATGGTGAGGAAAACTAACACTGCAAGCATCAGAAAGTGACCACATGGGATGAGAACCATTAACAAACAACTTTCACAGTCAAAGAAAGTGATAAAAGCTCGAAGCACTGTTGTTGTTTTCATCACTGGACACATATATAAATGAAAGAATGGAGTTTGATGCCCAAATAGCAGCATTTTGTCTAAATGGTGAGTTTGATTTTGAGGTTTATCACAGTATAAAGTTATTATGTGATATTATCTGTGCTAAGTTGTCATTATTTTGTTGATCTGCAGTTCAGACTAAACTGTGACAATTCTGACCTTGTTTGGATGCTTCCAGACAGATCTTTAGTGCAGATATTGACAACACAAACTGTACAGAAAACAGGGGTGAGTTTTGGTTGTGGTTGATGGAGAAAACTTGTTGATACCGTGATACAGACGTGTGTAAGCAATGAACTTTATTCAGTGAGAGATGAAAGGATGTAGATGCATAGTGTTGATTAATTTGTGGTTTTGATATTTTGGTATGAGACGTCCCTCTACTGCTGAGTTTGGAATATCAATAAAGCATAATAGTAATATCTAATTATTAAACAATTTAAGAGTGAGATGGTTGAAAATTTCATCATCCAAAAAGTTCTGTCATTGAGGAATTGGTGTCACCTTATATCTGTATAAGCAGATGCTGGACTTCATCATGGCAGTGACTGATGGTAACAGTACCATACATACTGCAGTGAACTGATTTAATAGTGCATTTTTTTTTTTGTTTTTTTTCTGTTAATAGTTTATTTCGAGCTAATGCGCTCCATGTACAATTCTAATTATATATATGTACAATGTACAATACTGATTATATACATCTCATTATGTTTACACAGATACACATGGAGAGTTTGCTGTAAACCCAATAAACTTAGAGAAATTTACATAAGCAATTGTGCATAGCAAAATATCCATAGAGAGTTTTTTTTCCAATAATAGTATGATCCCTGGAGTTTTAAGTATTCAGTTGTAGCATTGAAGTGTTTTTTGGTTTCTCATGTTTTTCACTATCAAATTGTCAGTTATTTATGTCATACTTAAAGCTGTAACTTCTTCAGGGCAATATGCTGATGCAGTTTTCTTTCATCTACTCTTATTTGTGGTGAGGACTGTGGCTTTTAAAAAGATTTATGACAGAGGTATCTAACAAGAACATCACAAGCACAATCGACAACCAGCTAAGCTCATTATGAATTCTTTGAGACTTTTATGGGTAAATGTTAGTGTTGACAATATCATTCTGCTTCTGAAGGCAAGTCAATATTAATTCACTTCACAGAAACTATTTTGTTGTGTGACACACCATTTTAGGAAAGCTTACCATGATGATATAATTGAATAAATGTATTGACTGAAGAAAAAGGAAAAGGTCAACTTCTTCTCAACCTTGTATATCTGTTGCTGTTGAACAAGTGAAATCTATTCTTCAGATAAGATTGTGTTGGATCAGCTATGGGGTGTCAGAGGTCACTCAAAATGTGTTTTTGGCAGTTAATGTTGTGACTACATAGAACAGCTTCTGTATGTGGTTTTTAATCGGCAATATGAGTTAGAAATATAGTACATGGCAGTCTGTGTGATCAGACCTTTTACACAGACTACATACAGTTTGTGCTCATAAGTTTACATACCCTGACAGATTGCACATGGGACGATCTTGGATGTTCCAACATGATAACGACCCAAAACACAAGGCCAAGTCGACCTGTCATTGGCTACAGCAGAAAAAAGAGAATGTGAAGGAATGTCCATCTCAGTCTCCTGACCTTGGTATCATTGATCCACTTTGAGACAGAGGTTTAAAACAGAAAGTTCATGCAAGAAAACCTCAAATCTTAAAGGACCTGAAGGGGTTTTGCCAAGAAGAATGGGCAGCTTTACCATCTGAGAAAATAAAGTGCCTCATCCACGACCACAAAAGACTTGAAGCTGTCATTGATGTTAAAGGGGCGGGGCCAATACAATAATTAAGAACTAGGGTAAAGGTGTGTAAACTTTGGATTAGGGTCATTTAAATAATTTCTGTTGTAAGTATGATTTAAAAAGAACAAAAACATTTGTTTTCTAATAAATGTCTTCATCCAACCACTAACCATGAGGGAATGAAAAGGTTTTGTATTATCATTCATATTCTCTGAAAAATGGCCAAAGAATCAACAATTCTACTATAGTATGTAAATTTATGAGCGCAACTCTACTTATCGTCCGAACATTAACTCTCTCCTGACTGATATTTTGTCTAGCTGACATTTTCATATGACACAAACTGCACTGAGTTAAAGGATATATTCTGCAACATCTGCCCTACAAATGGCCTATCATGTAACTTAAGTGTTGCATGCATGAATGAATTATGAGATATTGTGTAAGGGATAAGGTACGTTGAGTCGGTCATTATTGCAAAATATTCCCTGAGTAAAGGGGTTTATTTCACAATAATGACTGCCTTCCTGTACGTTATCCCACTTATTACATGGCTTTTGACTGATGATATTGCAGGTCAGACAAAACATACAGATAGACAGAGGATTTGGTTGAACTGAAGACTTTTTTTTTTTTTTTTTTGCACCGCAATGCTTTTTTAAATAGATGTAACTGCATATTGCTGTCAGTGACCAATTTAAATAAAGAATTTACCAAAGCTGTGTAATAAATGTCTTATATAAACCATCTATGGTTATAGTGCAACAGCAGAGGCAAAACCACACTTTTGTATAACGGGCCTGTAAAGTTTATATTCCACTTGTCTTGGAATTGTATTATTTTAGTCTCACTATCAGACTTTGTTAATGCACTATTGATGAATGTATTCATTATTTTCACCAGACATTGTGGCTGCTGCTGTTTTCATCTGCCAGACAAACTGCACATATTACTGGACACATGCTGGCCTATCCAACCATCATAAACCCCGTGTTCAATGCACTGATTAAAAAAACAAAATACCAAAAATCCTTTGAGCCATTAAGCAGATGTGCTGCTCATGTGCATGGCATCAAAATGAACGGCTGTATTTCTGGAGGCTTGAAGTTTCACTCTGTGTCACAGCTCTTACACTTTTATAAAGCCATGTCCACACTGAGGCAGGTACATGTGAGAACTATCTTCCAGCTGTGTTTTGTCAAACCCTGAAGAATCTTTTCAGCTTAGATTTGGTGTCAGGTTTTAGTTTTGATGATGAATGGAGAGGGTATGTATGTAAACACTGTTGTCAGATTTATCTGCCTCAGTGTGGACGTGACAGGAGACCCCACTCAGCGTAGACGTTAGCACATTCCTGCTTATCTGTCATGTTTATGTTTGTTCCCCAGGTGATGAGTTCTACCAATGGGGAGCTGAATACAGACGACCCCACTGCGGGACACTCCAATGCACCAATCACAGCCAACGCTGAGGTCGAAGTGGCAGATGATACCAAGTAAGACCTCACACACACCTACTTACAGCTTTGGCAAAAAATTTGAAAAATAACTGCACCAAAGGTCTGAATTTATGAGTGAAAAATATTAGTCTCAGCAGAATCTTTTCTTTTTTCATATTTACATCAACTTATTAATCAACCAATCAGTCAAACTTTATTTCTATAGCGCTTTTCACACATATTATATGTGGTACAAAGTGCTTCGCAACAAACCCCCCAATTTTCCCACAATTGCAAATAAAAATCAAATCAAACTAAAATTAAAGCAGCAGAATAAAACATTGTCAAAACTAACAGTTTAAGTAAAAGCCAAACTAAAAAGTTAAGATTTAAGTTTACTTTTAAAAATATGAACGCTTGCAGCGGACCTCAGGTCCTCAGGTAGACTGTTCCACAGTTTGGAGCCATAGTAGATTAAAGAGGCCTCACCATGAGTTTTGGTGTGGACTCTGGGAACAGTTAAAATGTTAATACCCAAGGACCTGAGAGGGCTCATACATTAAAAGCAAATCATGCAAATAAATAGAGCAAAGACCATTAAGAGTCTTAAAAAACAATAAAAGGATTTTAAAATCAATCCTGAAGCTCACAGGGAGCCATTGCAGAGACCTGAGCACCAGGGTGATATGCTCTCTCTTTCTGGTCCTCGTCAGCAGATGGACTGCTGAGTTCTAGAGGAGCTGCAAAGGAGCAGTAACTTTCTTAGGAAGACCAGAAAGGAGAGCATTGCAATAATCAATACGGCTGGTGATAAAAGCATAAATCAGAGTCTCTGCATCGGCTCGAGAGAGAAAGGGTCTGACTCTGGCAATGTTTTTCAAATGATAAAAAACATACAATTGAGTATCATCAGCATAACTATGAAAGTTAATGCCGTGTCTCCTGATGACCTGTCCTAGAAAAGATTAAAAAGAGTAGGACCTAAAATTGACCCTTGAGGAACACCGCATTCCATTGTACACGTTTTCGATGAGTGTTCCCCAATGCCAACATAAAACTCCCTGCTTGTTAAAAATGATTCAAACCAGTTAAGAACAGACCCAGAGAGACCAACAGTGTAATCTGTTTAAAAGAATGCGATGGTCTACTGTGTCGAATGCTGCCGTTGGATCCAATAAGACCAAGACGGACAGTTTTTTGTGGTCCATATTGGATCTAATGTCATCTAAAATTTTAACCAGCGCCGTCTCCGTGCTGTGATGTGCTCTAAAACCAGACTGATAAAATTCATACATATTAGAAATAATAAAATCATTAATCTGATTAAAAACAATTTTCTCAAAAATTTTACTTAAAAATGGCAGGTAAGACACAGGTCTGTAGTTGCCGGTAAGGGAGGGGTCCAATTTATTACTCTTGAGGAGGGGTCTAACCACAGCGGTTTTAAGGGCTTTTGGAAAGACCCCTGTCTGCAAAGAATAATTTACAATATTAAGAACATCTTCATTTAAAAATGTACTTAACTTAAACACAGAACACAGTTTTGTTTTCAGTTATCACTTACATTCAAGCCATCTCTGCTAATATTTAACTGACCTGATGGTATTGAAATTTAAATAGTATTTTAATATAGGGATGCTCTGATCCGTATTTTTTCACTTTCATTCCAATCCTGATCCCTGAATTTGGATTTCTGCCAATATGATACTATTCCGATACCGGAGCTTTGTTTGCTTTAATATTATTATTATCATCATTGTCGATTATATATGAGGCTATAATAAACTCCTCTCTACAAGCAAGTTTGATAAATGTATGTATGTATGTATGTCCCAAAAGGCAACTTGAGATAAATATAAGGTCAGAAAACCAGGAAATCCTGTTAACAAGAAAAATCTCATACTGAAAACAAATATGTAGCTGAAAGGGTTTCAAATTAACTGTCAATGTTTATTAAATCCACGACAGACACACATAAAGGATAAACTTAACTAAAACTACAGTGCTTCCTGTGGAATTGGGGTGTGGGCACTGTTCGGCCGTGAGGAGGTGTGGACGCGATTCGACCAGGGTGGGGGGTTAGGGTTAGTGCCGTGGGTCGTGCTGTGCGTACCTACCTCAGTTATGATCAAAAATTGGGTTAGCCGCAGTGCTGCATGTACCAGTTGGACTGAAACGTGACAAGGTGTTCTGCACCAAATCCTGACAGGAAGTCGAGCAGATGCATCTAGTCTGAACAAAAAGTAGAGTGGAAGGAAAGTATACGATGCACACATTTACAACAATGATGTCCATTGTCATGCTAGTTTAACTCTGGGTTGCAGACTTGCTAGTTCACTATTGTCTATTTTTGGGCTTGTGGTCTGTGATGTCGTAAGTCAACCAGAAATGAATGTAAACGTACTCGTGACCCTATGTTCATAGTGAAGTACAGTAAACTATTCTTGAATGGGATTTCGTTCTGAAGTCATATAAATTGAAAAAAGACGGTTCTATAACACCAACTAAATAACAAAATTGACACAATATTAAATTGATAACTTGATATTGGAACTGAAAAAAAAAATCTGATCTTTGCATCATGTCCCTATGAGCAGGATGTACATAAGTGTCATGGTTTTTCCAACTGTTAATACTGTTTTTTTTTTCGTCTGTTTGTTTGTTGCAGGTGCTGCTGTTTCTTTAAGAGGAGGAAGAGGAAAGCTCTTCAGAGACACAAATAAAAACTGAGACGAGCGACTCCCTGTTCTGTCATCGTCTCTCTTACCTCTTTCTCTCTGTCTCAGCCCTCTTCACATAACCCTCCTCTCTTCCTTCTGGCACCCTCCTCTTCCTCCTCTGCTGCTGGAGGTCCTGGGTCTAGTTGCACCACACAGTCTTTACTAAGCTGGTCTTAACAGCTAAGTTGGTCTTAATAGACTTTGTCGAACCCATCAACGGAACTTAAGCCACACCTGAAGTCGCCCAGTCTTAGCAGTGCATGTTTATGAGACTGTAATCAGGATGTATCACATATATTAACAGAATTTTAGAAAATCAAAGTAAATGCAAACGGATGCAGTAATATACGACATGAGTTGTTGATTGAGGAGCTGGTTAACGTAAATGGTATTTTTATTAAGAAAACCTGAGTCTCTGTTAGCTTTTGGCTCCAGAACTGAAGCGAACAGCTGTTTAACATCTGATGTGGCCGTTAAGTTTCTCATATTAACTCGGTCTCTTTATTCCAAACATGCACTCAGTTTTCACTAAATTCAATTCCTCTCAGTTATTTGCATTTACTTCTTATTGGTACATCAGCCTTTTTACTTCCCCCAAGAGTAAAAATGTTATTGCCAAAAGTATTTTTTTAGTTTCCAGTGTTTACATTCCGGGATTTTTTTTAATGTTTAAACTAAAAATTTGAATATTAACAACAATATTAACAACAAACCTTCTGGCTATTGCCTCTAGGTTACAGTGTTTAAAGTGTCCCACTGTCTTTACGTGTTTATATAATTTACATTAACTACAGAAGACCAAAGAAAACATAATGGCAATTTTACAAGTACAGTTTTAATACATATATGAGGGAAAAAAAACTGATTTGACACAGTTTAGCATGCAGTCTGAACATCCATCAGTTTAAGTGCTGTTATGACAAATAACCTTGAGTGTCTTGAATTAGTTGAAAGATTTACAGCAGGTCTTTTTAAAGGGGTGATATTTTGCTAAACCCGCTTTTCTTAGCCTTTGGTTCATTTATTTGTGTATTTGTGTACACTAGTAGTTCATAAAGTTTGAGTTTGAACCCTCCAGGTGTTGTAGATCTGTCTTTATATTAATTTTGGCAGAAATCGAGTGGATTTCTACAACCCGTTTTAATTTCTTTTTAATCTCTTGAGTTTATCAGTAGTTATGTCGCTACATTTGCACATATAGGGTCAAGACTTCTGATGAACATCTCTCTGAGTACATCAACAGCCGTGGTTGTAGTCCATACGGCTAATTCCCGGTTTAGTTTGAAACACATTTAAAACATATTTACACCTGATATTTCTACACACTGATCTAGGAAAGACATGTCGAGACCTTTAACACCTTAACTGGTCATTCTGATTATGATTTCAGTGATTTTGAAGAGATTTCCATTTATTTTTTACTTGTAGATGCCAATTTGTTGGTTACATGTCTACAATGCACTAATCCTGTCTCAGTTTTAAACACATCTAAAGAATATTTAGACTGACTTTTTTGACATAATGCTGTACAAACATTGTGTCACAAATTATAGAAGGTAAATGATGCTTAAACTCCTCTTTCTCGGTCTTGATTGGTCGGTTTTCCCAGGTTAACTTGGTGAACTTGAAAATGATCGTGGTAAAGTTGTTATAGAAGTGTTGGTTCTTCTTCTCTGTCCTCCTCCAGGTCAGACTCTGACTCAAACCTGTGAGGATCAACCACACAGTTTGCCGTTATTGCTGTTATTATAAATTATAATTTCCAATTTTTGTTATAGCTAGACCAGAGTACTGTATCTTGAAAACTCCAAAGATAGATGAACAGCATAGTCAACATCCTGGAGGGGGCGGGGTGTGAAGTGGCTCATTGTCTTTAAAGGGCCAGCACTCAAAACTACCTGTCTACTGTCATTAGTCAGAAATAGACCTGAAGATGGACCTGTGGAGTTGAATTAATGAAGAATTCAGACCCAAACATAGCATTTACAATTTATGTAGACCACAAGGAAATGTTTTAAAATGGAAAAATTCCATTCAAAAACAGCAAAATATCGCTCCTTTAAATCAGACATTTAAGCCATGACGGTGTAACTGAAACATTAAGATCTGACCAACTTAGCTTCAGACCAGCCGTAAAGCCCTGTTGGTACAACCGGTCCCTGTCGTCTACCGAGGGTGGGCTGGATTGACCAGACAGCACAACGTGTTCGCTAAAGCCGATCTGCGGCTTTGCTTTCTCCTGCTCTGGACTGACCAGACGGACACACACACACACACAGACAGACAGACACTAAGATGTTTGCTGTTCCACCTCGGAGCTTTAAGTGTGGACTCTTCATGTATTTATGGTCTCAAAGTGAACTGAAACTGGATCAACACAAACTGCTGTGGAAAAGACGTGACCACAAACAACCAACTGAAAGACTGGATTCAGCTGGTGTATTTTGATTTTTCTGTATTTTTTTTGTTTTGTTTTTCTTCCTTACTGACTGGTTCAGAGGAGACGGTAGTATATTTCTGAGGAGACACAGATGGCAGGATGATGAAGCGATGGAAAGGACGAGAGTGTCGGACCACATGTGCACACGAAACACAGACATGCTGCACCCTTGTCGAGCTCCCGGTGAAGAGACTCATTTATGGACAAACAGATGCAGCTCTTGCACATAGTCTAAAGTTTTTATTCCCTCGGGTCAAAGCGAGTACATGCGAGCGGCTCAGTCTACTTCCTGGAATGGACTGGACTGCGTATTTCTCAGTCACACGCACCTCTCAGAAGGAAATCCTCACAACCACCAGAATTACAAGTAAAAAAAGATGTTTTATGTAAAAAATTAGGCTTTTCCGTTTTAATTTGAAACTAAAAAAAGACTGTAATTTGGAACCTGTGTTCTGTCTTTTTGAGTTGTTCTAAAGTTTGTGTTTTGTAGCTTCTTAGTGTGTTCCTCAAAGTGTAATTTTTTAAAAAAATAACTTGTATTTTTAATTTTCTGTTTTTTTTTTTGTTTGTTTTTTCTCCTTTGTTTTCTTTTTTCTCTTTCTCTCTGGGTTGGAGGATGGAAAGTCAATAACTCCATTAAAACAACCAAACACAATAAGACTGATGAACAGTTTTTGGGGCATTTAGATGGAATGTTTATCTTCTCTTTGAAGACCCAGTTTCCTAAGCTTTTATTTCAGCATTTCATTACAAATGAGTCGATAAAGTAGCTATATATTGTGAGAAAATATAAGAAATAATTTAATAGAAATATTCATTGATGACGAGTAATATTTCCTCTATTTTAAGGTAAACCTGAAGAGAATGTTTTTAGGTGCTGCACAATTCAGTCACACTACCTTAATCACACCATGCTACAAAAGCCTAATGAGAGAAGGATGGATGTTCCTGTCAAAATGGGCAAAAAACCTTGGTGATTATATATTGATTCGCTTGCATAAGCACAAAGATATACCTTGTAAAAAATGCAAAATGAGAATACTATTACCGCATTTCTTAATGTTTAAGTTAAACACTGAGCTAAAATGAGCAAACTAATGTATTACCATCGTTAGCCTTGTCCTCAGTAATTACAATCTGACTACCAAATTGCGTTGTCCTGATGCATTCATCAAAATCATCATGTTTGTCTGATTTATTCAGAAGACAGAATCTAAGTTTGAGTTTGGAAACAAGTTTTTCACTGTGGTTTGAAGTTGAACTTGTCATAGCTTCTTAATTGGTTAAATATTGGATGATATGTATTATATTGTTATTAAGCGCTCTGTATCAAGTTGGGTTTGAATGAATTTAACTCACAAATTCCCAGAACTCTTTTTATTGTGATTTACAAAAGACTGTCTCTGCACTGAATTCAGTTATCACCATACATTACATAACTGTGTTATGCATTTTTTAAATGAAAATCAAGGATTATCCTTTTTAGTCCAACAACCCAAAGGTTCTGATCATAGACTGTTGGTATCAGTTGGCATCCTTTTGTCCATTAACAATTTTTCAAGAATCTTCTCTGAAACCATCAGTCAAAATGACTTGATATTTGTTGTGGGATATCTTTGGGATACAATCTACCAAGAATTGTGAAATACTGATTTTTGATTTTTTAAATGCATTTTAAAAATCATCAGCCAGAATCGAGTTAAATTAATAGCAGAGGTTTCTTGGGTTAAGGTCTACCAAGTTATTTCAAAGAATTGAGAAATATTGATTTTAACTTCTAAACAATTAAAAATATTGATATGATTACTATTGGTAATAGATAGGTAAGGCCGCCTTAATGCACGGGCTTACCAGGGCTGACGCCCAGGGGCCCACTGCATTCAGGGGCCTATCATTTTTGGGATACGATGAGTATATAAAGTAACATCCTTCTATGACTCGTCAGTTTTCCTGTCAATCTTTTTATATGCACGTTTAAAGCTGCTTACTGATCCAAATAACCCCTTTGGTAAACCTAGCCCCGTCCCCCTATGTGTCAGTCTGGTCCAGCTGTCACTCACAGACAGTTGTAAAATGTCGGGAAAAAGAAGTTTGAGAGCAGTGTCCAC
>JAPTGZ010000010.1:9025130-9037593 GCA_029814645.1 Fowleria isostigma | reverse complement strand
AGATCATTTAGACACAAACATAAACTGTACAAAACCTCCTCCAAGGCCAACATCTGGAATAAATACTACTGTTACAGGGAGAAAAGGTGAGGGGGGCAGCGCGCGAAGGGGGGGGTGTAAGCAGATGAACGGAGATGGAATGCACAAACTACTGGATGTGCCAGCATAGTTATAATAATCCCCCTGTGTGAATAATAATACAGCTGTTTTAGGTCTACCTTCAGGAAAACAAAGTCCATCCATCTGTATGAAGTGGCACCATCATAACTTTTGTCTTTTAACTTGAGCTCCAAAAATCCTCTTTATATGACATCAGCTCAAAGCTACATGTGGATGATGATCACAAAGTACACCTGTATGTTTCTTTACAGTCTATCATCCATGGATACTGCTGGTCATTTTCAGTCTTCAAATGCATTTCTACTTTATTTACATTTTCCTTCCAGTCCAGTTCTGGAGTTGTCCTTCCCTTGTTGTTATTTCAAGTTTTTCAGTGAATATTCACCTTGAAAAAGGGGATGCTAGTGAAACAGCCACACCACTCTCCTTTTTCATCTCTCTCTTCTTGACTCAAATTCTCAACTCTGCTGAGCATGTGCAGTGAGATAGCTGCTGCTGGAGAAAGTCTTCCAAAAGTCCTTTGGCCATATTTTTTTGTCCCACCCACTCAAAATCAAACCATGATTGGTCTAATCACCTGTCACTCACGCATTTATGCACGGCCTGGTGTTCATGCAGTTCTGCATGCAGTCCTATCTGGGTCTACATGACTTATTGGATAACATGTTTCAGGACAGTAACCCTTTCATTACTGATGTGAAGTTGGCAGGTTTAGAATGTATACAAAAAATATTAAATTGTATGAAATGAAATGAAATGAAATAGAATTTTTTAAATAATTATTTAGTTACTATTCATATAATGTTTTAATCTTGAAATTTCTTAGGACCTCTCTGAAGGAGTAGAAGGCCCTGACGGTTATCCTCTGTTGCCCATAGCTGACAGAAAATAAGTATTATGTCCTCCCCAAATATTGCCATGAAACAACACCATGACTACATTCATTGATGATATTTAGGCCAATATTTATTCATTATTTAGAAAAGCCAGTCAGTGTAGTGATAGGTCATTGAAAAGAATTAGCAGCTTGCTAGTAGATCCACTAGCAAGCGTTGCAGACTCCACACCGCACTGCACTACCCCTATTCATTTCTATGGGATGCATCCCGATGCATGAAGATGCTTCTGCAAAGCATTGTGGGTATGCGGGGTGTCCAAATTGATGGGTTTATTGCGTCAAAATGTTGAGCAGAGCAAAACTTTATGCAAATGAGGACGTCATATGCAACGCGGCTATCCAATAGCAGAGCAACAACGCCTGGGCAGTCCATCATGACGTAGGACAAATACATTGCATTTTCCGGGTGTAGCACCAACTGTAGCACTTTGCTGCAAGAAAAGTGATTTATAATAATAATGGATTACATTTATATAGCAATTTTCTATTAAGGCATACTCAAAGTGCATTCAATGGATCCATTTACAGTGCATACATTTGCAGCTACAACTGCAACGAGGCACACTGATAGAAACGTGGCTGCAAATTCACGATACAATTTCTCTAAGTACCACCAAACATTCTTATATATTCACTGACCAGTGTGAGACTAGCAGCACAGGAGGTAAGGTGGATGAAGTGACTTACTCAATGACACATTACTGGGACAGAGCGGGAAGCGAACTGCCATCCTTCCGGTACTTGGACAACCTGCTCTAAATCCTGAGCCACGCCACTTTATTATAAAGGTAATTTGTTTTTAGTATTAACAAGATGGACGACGAAAAATAATATTAGCAGTGTCAATTTCCCCTTGCTTGAATGACAGTACAGTTTAGAAATAAAGAAATAAAGTGTTGAACTGATTCAACCGGTGGAACAGAGGGGCTGTAACGAACACTTCACTTTGCCCTCGGTTCATGATTAAAATTACTGTTCAAATGATACCAAGCTGTTTTGTAGACGTGACTTTCCCTCCATCATTTTGAAATCGACCAGGGAAATGCATTGCGGCTTAGTCGCGCCCACCTAAAACCGGCAAGCGTCCTGGAGAAGGGCAGCTACATAGGCAGCGACGCGGATGGGCAGAATTCGCGACGCTTGCTCATGGATCACCAGCGTTCATGAACGCTGTAGTTTCCTCCCAAAACTACTCAACAGCACCAAAACACACTGCGGCCAAATATATATTACATCCTAATGTTAAGGGCTACCATAGAGACTGAATGGTACAAGATAAGGAAGTCGAGCTTCTCGAGTTGTCATCGGGCGTTGGTGGTATAGTGGTGAGCATAGCTGCCTTCCAAGCAGTTGACCCGGGTTCGATTCCCGGCCAACGCAACCGTTTTGATCTTATTTCGGTTTTGTATATTGTAGTTTATTGCGTTATTGTTGTGCTGGAATTGTCTAACAAGAAACAAGTAATTTTGTGCAATCTCATATAGATAGATAAATTGAAAAACTTTAAATGGATGACTTACCCTTTAACTGTGTTAAAAATAAAAGGAATTATTGCACATGAACTAGTGCTCAGTGGTGCATCTCTGGTCTTCGATTGGGACGAAACAAACCATTGCTTATATGCGTGTTTATCTGTGTTTGAATAACCACATGCAAGTCCAGAAATCACGTGACGTAGATACGGTTGTGTGGTTGTCATAGAAACGAGCTCATCCAGCAGCGTCCGGGCTCGGAACTGGAGCGCGCGACCTCGGCAGTAAAATATTGCACCGATATTCGACAGGTTTTCATCTTCGGTGAGTACATGTAATTCACAGTGCGTCGGAGCTTCGCGTTAGTCTGTAAGAGTGTCATTGTGACAATGAAAACGACCCAAACGTTTGAAATTATATGTAAAGTTGGTCTAAGTTAGCCATCTGCCTGTCAGAGTTCAGTCAAACAAAATGGAACCGAACTTCCGGTTAAGACTTTCAAATTAAAATCATCAGCTCGAAGACTGGTGTAGAATACACGACACAATGATTTATGAAGCTCTCAGAGAATTAAGACATGACAGACGCATTGATAGTGAACAAATATTAAGTAATTAACAGTGTATATTTTTGTTTTTATATGATTTGATAGAGTTTGCCTTTAGTTTGAAGGCAGTATCATCGCATTTCCGTTGTTCCAGGATAACTTTACGATGCTGCTGCTGCAATAGCATCTTAATAAAAATGAATAAATACTGTCATTTTAATACTTAGATCACTCTGTGGCACCAACAGTGGATGCATTTATCCTTCACACGGTCCTGTTGGTGCATTTTAAAGCGATATAGTGCAATACATCGAATCTGAATCTGGCAAGCTAAAATACATCATTTGCTTCATGTAATCTTGACGGATTTTCACAGTTCTATTGTAAACTAAGCACAATGTTGTTTTTTTCACTTTCCCTTACAGTGTCAGCATGCACAACAACATGAATGGGATGATGCCATTCCCACCACCTATCAGCAAAGACAGGGTCATTGGGGATTTCCCAAGGGTACAACAATGCCACTTATAATATCTCCTGATAAACTGGAAGCTTAGTTTCAGCCATGCATACTCCTTGTTTACCATTTTGCTGTAAAACTGCTGTAGTCCAAAGGGTCCAAGCGCCACTGTAGAGGATGTTACATTCATTGAAAACATGTGATATATACCTAGCTTTCTCAGCTGGTTAAATCAGTGTCAGATCACGGCACTCAGGCTGATTATAGGCTGTTGCAGTCATCAAAGCCTCTGCTGTCTGACCTTATGGACCCCCAAGTAAAAAGTTGTTGTACTATTTGGTCAGGAATCTGTGATGGTCTGTGACTTTGACTTCTAGTTCTGTACTTGCCTTCATACGTGGCAATAGAAAAATATACTCTGATTAAATTAACCCAATTTGTTCTAATCCAGTTACAGCAAGATATTTACATGTGTGGATCCAAATGCAGACCATTTGAGTAACTATGTTAGAGAGAAATTTACTTTTCAACTTAACATAAAGGTCTGATAAAGCCACCTATTGATTGCTTGTATATGTTTGCTCCAGGGGAGATTTATATAATCTGGGTGTCAAATTAAAAGGAGAAACCTGATCATGGTGGTCTCAACCAGGCTGACAAAGCCCTCAAAGAAGAAACTTAAATTACTATTTCAAAGTATTACATGTTTACAAACAGTATTGAGGAGTAACGGAATATATGTTATGGGATTACATATTTAGAATACAAAATACGAGTAAGTGTATTCCATCAGAATAGTTACTTTTTTGAAAAATCAGTGGATTACTTTCTATTATTTTTCATCATTTCACAAATCTAGTTTCCCACACAGTTCTCATAATCCTTTGATTACAATATACAACACGAATTCATTTCATCAAGTCCTGGTCAAGATAATGGAGGCAGAGTCAGAGGCAGGGCCAGAGCTGGCAGATTAGAGCCAATGAAAGAAGAACACATAGGCTTGGAAATACAAGCAGTACTTCACCTTAAAGAGAGATAAGGAAGGAGAACCATATATGACCATATAGTGAACAAGAAAAATACAGATGTCAGTATTTGAATATTTGGGACTTTTTTCATTTCTCTTTTTTTATAACCAGACAAAACACCAATAAATTCCTTTGGGTTGTACTAGCACATCACATGTTCATATGTGTTTATGAGGCTTAGACCAAATACATTCATCCAGCTCTAAAACAGAACACACAAGAATCATTCTGTTTACAACATAGTAAGCATGATGTGGTTAGCCACATTCATACATATTTGCTACATTCATTCATAGAGAAAATATTAAACTAATCCAAGTATTCGGATTACAATACTCAGATTAAGTAATGTAACAGTTTACAGTACCGATTACTTTTTTTGGGCACATATTCTGTAATCTGTAACGGAATACATTTCAAAAGTAACCCTCCCGACATTGCATACAAATAACTAATACATTCTATTTTAGAATTGGTACTCATTCATTTTGCACACAAGTATTCCTAATCATACTCCTCTTCTTCACAGTGCTACACACCTGCAGCTTCTTTACAGTTGAAAGAAGACTGGGACCATGAGGCTAAAGCAGCCTGTAAGGACAGAGCCGTCAGGCATCAGCCGTGAGTTTTCACTTTGATTTGTCATTATTTTTGCATGAAGTTCCATATATAAGTTGCATTTAAAGGCTCTTGTCTTTTTTTTTCAAAGATGGGACCGTCAGAAAATGTCAAAAGTGGTGGTTGTTGGCGACCTAAATGTTGGGAAGACCTGTCTTATTAATAGGTATGTCCTCAATATCAGTATCACACTCAGGGTTATTTGGATTTATTATTTGTATGTATGGTGGCCTTCTCCATTTGTTGTAGCTAAATCAGGGGTCTTAAACATGTGACCCAGGGGCCAAAGGTGGCCCGCCACAGGTTCCAATCAGGCCTGTGGGATGAATTTGTGAAATGCAAAAATTACACTTAGGATATTCACAAGAAAATTTAGTTCAGGTTCCACATACAGACCAGGAAAAATACTATCACAATAACCTGTAAATACTCACAATTCCACATTTTTTTCTTTTTAAATGTAAATGTTTTCATGTGATTTTCCTGTATTTACACTAAGGCAACTATCATTTCACAAAAAATTTAAATACCCTGAACAAGTATGAACAACCTGAAATGTCATAAGAGAAGTGTAATTTTAACAATACTTTTTCTGTTATTAAATGTTTTGTGTATTTCTAGATCCACTGTGATCTGTAAGTTGTAATGTACATGTGTAAATAATAAACTGAGGCAGAATATTACTAAAATTGCATGTATTTTGTTGTTCATGCTATTCACATTATTTTAAAGGATCATTTGTAGATGTAAACATTTTCATCATGTAAGGAAAATTTGGAGCTGACATTATTTATATAATATTATGTTATTATTTTACTGGTTCGGCCCACTTCAGACCAAATTTGGCTGAATTTGGCCACTGAACTAAAATGAGACCATGATCATGAACTGAAGATGTAAAATTATATCGTTGTTGAGCAGTAGGTGTTGAAAAACTATAGGTTTCTCTGTTCACTGGTTTAACTAGGAGTTTAATGAGATTGTAATGGTAAGAAAGCAGCTTTAAAAATGTATTAAGCATTGCTTTAAATCTTGAGTGCTACATAAAAAAAGCATAAGTTCATAATTATACAAATGTGCTGCTTTTACTGTTTTCAGGTTTTGTAAAGATGTGTTTGAAAGAGATTACAAAGCTACCATAGGGGTGGATTTTGAGATTGAAAGGTTTGAGATATCTGGAGTACCTTTCACTCTTCAAATGTGAGTATTGTTATTTGTTGTAACTTTTTTTTATCTTGATTTTACATGTGTAGTAATGCAGTGCGCAGTAACAAATTGGGGTATAACAGAAAAAAATACAACATATGTATCAGTCTTAGTGGGGTTAGCAGTTTGTGGTAGTTTGAAGTCCTGGCCCACAGGGACCAAGATATTCAGGAAAAATCAACTTCAGCCATTAAACTACAACATGGAAAAACCTTGACATACTTTCAAGTTCTAACACATACATATATAAGAATGGAATTAAGACAAATTATTTTAAAAAAACAACAAAAAAAGACAGTTATATTAAGTCAAAATGCAACTTAATGGGGGTCCAATTATCAGTGTATTTTAATAAACTGAACTGCATATAGCTTTAGTGTATTTATTTCACGTCTCACTTAGAAACACGTTTCCTTTTTTATGACTTAGCTGGGATACTGCCGGGCAGGAAAAGTTCAAATGCATTGCGTCTGCATACTACAGATGTGCTCATGGTAAGATACTATTATTATATGACTGAATAAACAGTTATGTATTTTATTACAGTATCTTACATGTGACCAGGATACATTTGACTTGTACCAAACAACCAATACTCACCTTTGTTGTCCATTTTTTTCTCAGTTATTATCACAGTCTTTGACATGGCTGACATTAAGTCCTTGGATCATACACAGTGAGTATGATGAAGTTTTATTTGGGTTGTCCGTTGGAGGCAGCTTCAAATAAAAAAGTCGGAATAAAACTGTTTTTGCATTTAACCCATAAACACCCAAACATACACCAGTGACCAAAATCACCTATTAATCTAAGATTCTTAAAAACTGTTGATCCACTAATCCTATCATTACATGTAAATAATTGGTGTAAAATACAGTTATTCGTCCCTTCATGGTCATCAAATATGACCCATTTGGACATTCAGAGGCTCTGTAGTTACCATGGAAACACCATCATCTTCTACCATCATATTCTAAAAGTTAAACCAGAAACTTGTTTTAAATAGCATATCTTATGGCAGGTATCTATATTGATATGTAAGTTAAAGTCATATCTGCTTTTAATTTTATTAATGTCTGCTTTTTATTAATGATAACACCAGCCTGCCCAGGGATTACAGGTAAAAATTAGCGCTAGTGCTACAACCTGGTACAATACATCATTCCTGTTTGATTAATGTATATTGTGCATTGTCTGTGTAGAAATAAATGAATAAATAAAAGCACTGCCTTTTTTTTGCCTGTTTGTTGGAAAACTAATAAAAGTTTAAGTAAAAAACAAAACAAAAAACACATCTTCTACACCAACAAAATGAATATTCAACTGCAGGACTGTGTATTTTCCATAACATAAAGTCAGTTTAGTTTTTGTGGTTCTCTGTGTTCACAGCCGATGGTTAGAGGAGGCCATGAGGGAAAATGACCCTGAGTCCTGTTTCATCTTCCTAATTGGCACTAAGAGTGACCTGCTGGTAAGATAGTTTGTATTGTGTGATATTGCTGCAAATATAGAACAAAAATTGAGGCTTCTGACAAAACCAGATGAATAACACAAGCTATAATAGATCTGGTCTGACACTAAAGCTGTTATGGTTGTTCCTGGAAATAATAATGTTACTGGAGCATTTTCTTATACCATACTATATTTAAAGATATGCTGTCTGTTTCCAAAGTCTCAAGAAGAACGACTGAGGACAGAAAGAGATGCCATCAAAATAGCAACAGGAATGAATGCGGAGTTCTGGGCTGTTTCATCCAAAACAGGTAAAATCAAGAGGGAACACTTAATGTTTTAATCCACATTTCTGGAGAAATCATGAAGAGAGAAATTGTATTTACCACAATGTAAAAAGAAACATTTAACAGCATTGGGGTATAGTGAACATTTCACCCAAATTCCACAAAATATTGTCTTAGATTATTTGCAGAAAATGACAAAATAGGAAAATAAGAAAATAAAACAAGTGTTTTTAGACTTTGGATAATTCATTAATTTTAAGTAATACAGAGCTTTATCTTTAGAAGAGTTCATAAATCAGTATTTGTTGTATTAAGTCATCTTCACATGCTCTTCATCAGTTTGCGACATGGTTGTTGGGTTTTTAATGTCAGTCCTGGAGCATAAATACAAACTGCTTGTTTTTGTTTGATGGCTTGTGGTCATCCATCATCTTCATCACATCCCAGAGTGTTTTTGATAAGGTTCTGGAAACACTGAGTGATCTGTTAATTTTTATCAGCAACAAAATGAATGAATGAATGAATGAATGGTTTATTTGGTTTGTACATTAATCATTGCACTTAGTACAATAATCACAATAAACAGTAGGCTAGAAACAAAAGCTTATTTGTGCCTATCCTTTTCACCTGATACACTGCTTATATTAATATGTGTAGCATTGAACATTCTCATTATAACAAAAATCAACAACAAAATATATTCACCATCACAACTTAATATTTCTGCTGATGTTACACTTAAGGCATTTTTCAAACTTCACCTGAGAGGTGGACCATGTAAATTCACTATCATGTCCATCCCACAACTCCACACCCACAACCCAAACCCATCCAGACTCCACATCTGTACCCACTTCAGTACATTCAAAAATACAAAAATCTCTGGAACTACAACCAACCTTTCCCAATTTTAAAGAACCTTGAAGGGTATTTGGGACAACATAAGTTTTTACTTTATAAATCATCTCTAATATTTTAAGAATTTTCTTTGTCTGCATATTTCTCCAGAATTTTTTGTCTTTTAAAATGGTGCAATATAAATGCAATGCATAAAAGCAGTACTAAATTAGACTTCTTGAAATTGTACATTTTCAGGAGAGAATGTGCAGGAGTTTTTCTTCCGAGTTGCAGCTCTGTCTTTTGAGAAGTGCATACTGAAGGATATGGAGAATGGGCTTCCCGCCACCATTGGACGAGGAGACAGTATCAGTAAGCAGTGACTCAACTTTTAACAAGCAGAGACGTAAACGGGGGAAATCATGTGCACATGAATATATAAAAACATGTTTGTTTTGTCAGGATCAGATCGGGCCAATCTGGAGGAGGAAGCACCACAAGGCATGAAGAAACGCTGCTGCTGATGAAGCTAACTACCTCTAAAAGAGAGCTTTCATCAAGAGGAGAAACATACAAAGGCTCTGTTCTGAGCTTCAAAGTTACTGGCCATGTCCCATTGGACTGAAATGTGCCTTAGGACATATTGCATGCATCTGGATGTTTGCAAAAAAGTTCTACTAATATGCATTTCCTACTACTACTACTACTACTAAAGCTTACAGTCGTGGATTGTTTGCTTTTACAGATACTTAAATTTGCCATTTTTATGGAAAAACAGGCCACAACTTCAAAATGATTCATCACAAATTTTTATAATTTGCGAGGTGGAACTGCCAGAAGATAAATCACTTTACACTGGCTGTAACTAATGCCACATCAGTCCAGATGATTGTGATTCTTGTCATGTACTGATGTCTGAGGTCTATTTTTGTGTGGATGCTTTAGATATTGTCTTCTTTTCTCATACAGTATTGCTGTGGAATATCGTCTCAACCACTTGTTGTGTTGTGTGTATTGTTAAATGATTAACATTTAGAAAAGAATGTAAGACTTTTCTGGAGGGAAAGCAAATATTTCCATTTCCTCTCTAATTATATATTTCTAGAAGAGTGTACATGCTCAATATATCTTTTTAACCTATATATAGTGATCACAAGTAATGTAATGTCTTACCAATCCAACTGGCATGCATTAATAAAAACAGTATTGTGTCAAATTTATTAAAAGAAGTATCCTTTTCCAGACCTTCTCTGCTGTCTGAACATTTATTTTGATATATTTGTATTTAGTGCTTTAGTCCACTAAAAACCCAGACTCGAGAACAGTTTTAGTTCTAAAGCTATGATTGCACTTAATGCAGATACGATACAATAAAGAATTAAACATATACGTCCAGAAATGGGGTATTTACTACAAAAAAGTAGTTTCATCCCAGAATAAACAAAGATGAAGAGCGTAGTTAACCATCTTGCCTCTGTAGATACTCTCTGACCGTCGAGGAACCAATCAAATCGCACATCCATGTTTTGCAGGAAGTAGCATTGAGCAGTTGAAGCAGCTCGAAGTAGTTAACAGCGTTTTAAATGTTAAATTCACACGTACACACGTATGTCTGCAACTTATTCTAGCTTCATGGATGTGTGGCTGATACATGTGTTTAGTCTTAGCTTATTTTGATAGCTAGAGACCTGCATGTTGACTCAAATTAGCAACATGCTAGGTTAGCAAATGTCACTGCAGGGCAGTGTGAGCAGCTAATAACTCACCCATGAACGCAACGAGATCCAACTGGTGAAGACTGACCGATCAGGTAATCTTTAATGTCTGCTCATATTTAATTTCATGCTAAATTCTCAGTTCCGGCAATAATTAATACTCAAGTTTCAAAACGACTTTTCTTTGGTTAATTTAGCCAAAAAACGTACTTCTACTTATACAGGCTACATATGCCGTTATTTGTGTCACCGTATGACTAGTTTAAATAATGAATAAAACGATAAATGATAGTACTACAGTACTAGTATTTACTCTCCGAGATATATAGGTAAACACAATCTGCTACTGTGATTCCAGCCGTTTGAAGTAACTAAATATAAGGCTACTGAAGTGTAACTTTAAGGTGCAAGCACTGTATTGTATTTTGAGAACATTTATACTTGTACTTCACTACATCACAGAGGTAAATAATGTACTTTTCACCACACAATAGTTTTTTTATCTAATGTCCCAGTAAAAAGTCTCCAAATGTGATAACAAACTTTGGATGTCTCAAGCATTAACTATTTCCATACTGACTGATAAAATTCTCCTCCTTCATAAAATAAATATATGAATGAAACTTGTCTCTTTAGCGAGAGGACCATAACTAAAGATAATATAATCTCATAGAACACAATGCATTACTATAAATTAAACTGTCAGATTTATAAAGTAGTTAAAATGAACTTAATCTTGATTTTGTGGTTTTTCATAGGGCTGGGTGATAAACTAGATAATAATTATGGTATAACTCTATGTTCCAATAATTAGCATTATCACAAAACTTGTCTTTGTCTTAAGGTTTATTTTAAAACACTTGTTCTGAATGTCCTGAATATTTTGTATCACTTATTTTTTTCTCTGGCACAGCTTAATGTTGAAAAAAGATTTTATCATTTTAGTTGTTTTGAAGGGTCTCCCTCTAAATTTGTGAAATGTTCAACTGCTTATTGAAAGTTTGTCATTTTTAACCAAATTGTTTAAAACCACTAATAACTGTCAATCAGGACCAAGATCTGGGCTTTAAACATGAAGGCTTTACTTCTGTGATGCCTTACGTTATTGTTGTTTGTTGGTATTTATGCTTAAAATCTGTTTTTCCCATCAAATTATAGTTCCACTTGTTCAAATAATAGACCACCCTAATTTTTAAAATATTATTTTCACAAAAACATTTATTCAGGCCAACATAGTTGCTGTGCATCTAAGTTTTAATATTTACTGATATAGACTGAAATGTCTTTCTAATGTTGCTGTGTTTTGTAAAAATGTATTGCATTTTGAGAAGTTACTCTGTGTATGAATAAATACAAGTCTTTTTTTTTTTTTTTTAATATATAGAACATTTTTTTAGTCAGAAACGTGCTGATGACTTGTTTTTCTCAGCTGGTTCACGATGAGGACGAATAAGTCATACAAGCTTGTGCTGCACAAGAAAGGTTTTGGTGGAAGTGGTAAGAACATTTTCTGTGATTCACAATAATTTTTTGAATGTGAAGATTTCCATAAAGTTGTTTTTATAATGAACTTTTGTTTTTTAACAGATGATGAGCTGGTTGTCAACCCAAAAGTTTTCTCTCAAGTCAGTCTGGGGGATATAATTGAGATTGCACATCCCACAGATGAGTACAGGTGAGCTTCCATGTCAAATACATGACTGGAAGATATTTGTTATACATATTGTAATAATATTGTTTAAATCTGAAATGCTTTACTCTAGTCTTGTATATTATATTTTTCCAGCCCTCTCCTGCTGCAGGTGAAGAGCCTAAAAGAG
>JAPTGZ010000010.1:8998901-9021817 GCA_029814645.1 Fowleria isostigma | reverse complement strand
AGAAAACATAGGGTGGTCTAATCATTTTTTTCTACACCTGTATGTGATTTTGTGCTTTAGGTGGTGTTCAGATCCACTTCTGCAATGGTGTACATCTTTATCCAGATGAGCTGTGAGATGTGGGACTTTGACATCTACGGTGAGTGGGTCCTTTCTGGTCATTTATTGTTTTATTTAATCTGTACAGGTTTGTTTTTCATTGGCTTAAAGTTTGTTTCAGTGATGTGTAGCTCGGACTAAAACAGCTCAGTTCAATGCTTTGTTCTCAGGAGACCTCTACTTTGAGAAAGCTGTGAATGGTTTCCTCTCTGACTTGTTCACCAAGTGGAAGGTTTGTGATTTTCTTTGATATGCAACATCAGCTGATAGTTTACATTATAACTATGTTAGCTTAGCTCTGTTTTTAGACTAACAAAATAAAACCAGATAGCAGTAAAACCACAAATCACCCTAGTTTTTGGTCTAGTTTGTGTTGTTTGGAATCATCCTACCAAGCTCACAACTGTCACCATTTAGTCTGAACTGGATAAACAAATGCAACTTGACAAAGATAGTAGCATCACATAATACATTTATACCTCTTATGTAGAAGACACTCGGTCATTTCAGCATCAGACTTCATGCTTTTTATTTAGAGCTATGTCCAGTGGTGAAAACAAAGCCAATGTTTCCATGTTTTGTAAGTTTGTCCCTTTATTTGTCTCTGAAAGTTGTTTTTTTAATGGTTCTCATCTTCGAATCAACCTTGCCATTAGTTTCTTTTGCCTTTATTCATTCACAGTGACATATTGGCCCAGGGCTATGAATAAATTTAGTTCACATCTCTGTAATACAATTTTTTTTATGCACTTAAATGATGCTTTTAGGTAAATATTTTAAGATAGAAATACTACAGGTACCTTTAAACCATGTAAACTTCCTGAATATTAAATAAATTTAATTTTCTCATGTTTTATGTTAAAATAGGAAAAGAACTGCAGTCATGAGGTGACAGTTGTACTTTTCTCCAGGACTTTCTACAGTGCTAAAACTATAGGTGAGTCTGTTCCCTCCATCTTCACTATAATGATAATGCCCAATAATACCTAAACATATATACAATATTGTTTTCCACAGATGAGTTTCCTGAGATACTAAGAGGATCCATTCGACAGGATCACGAGGGCCGCTTTTATGAAGATTTCTACAGGTAAGTAATCCAGTGTTTTTCATTTATTTATTTATTTAAATTTGTCCCATGAAGGAACAATTTTTTAAATTTTAAATTCTTTTTTGTGATCAGAGTCGTGGCTCAGAATGAGAGACGGGACGAGTGGACATCATTACTGGTCACTATTAAGAAGCTTTTCATCCAGTATCCTGTACTGGTGCGACTGAAGGAAGCAGGTAAAGAGAAAATAAATACAACCTAGAGTTAGAAGAAGTTAAGACAAGGAATCACAGCTTTCTGTTTTTTTATATTCTTTTTCCAAACCATCATTGTATCTCACTTAATCAAATACATTGTGTAATTAATTGCCCTCAGTAACAAAAGCCTTGCGTATCTTTATTCTCTGACAGATGGTTTTCCTGCTGGTTATAATTCCACTGCTGTTCAAGGAAACTACCTGGAGGCCATTAACCTTTCATTTAATGGTTTGTTGTCCCATCACAGCAGAACTACTGTCAAATAAAACAGTTAAAAATCCAAGCATTCTTGAATATAGACATCCATATGAGTTGGATTTGGTTACACTTCAGTCATATTCAACAGTTTTTTTTAAAAATTTGTGACTACATGAATGATTGTTGTGGTTCTGTTCATTTGGATTTTTTTAAAACTAAAATGCAAAAAAATATTAGAAATTTTACAATTTCTTTACAAAGATTTCCACAGAAAATGTTATAATCGTATTTATTGTGTCTGTGGGCAACCAAACTGGAGACTTTTAATTGATCTGTAGATCCCTGTAATTAGGAGAAACACCTCCACCACAGATAAAGGCAGATATAGTGCATGAGCTCGAAACGAAATAAATGAAATGAAAAAAAAAAAAGATATAGACAATGGTTAATTTATTTAGCATGGCCACATATGCACATTTCTAAGTTGTTTATGAACCAGAGCAGGGGTGTCAAACCCATGTTAGTTCAGGGCCACATACAGCTCAATATGACCTGAAGTGGGCCAGATCATTAAAATAATAACATAATAATATATAAATAATGTAAATTCTAAAATGAGTATGGCTAACTCCTATGCTTGAGTGAAACTATATCATCTAAATGTTTGCATCTACAAACTATCCTTTAAAAAAAGGTGAAAAAACATGGACAAAATTAAATTTATCAAGAAGAAAAGTGCAATTTTAACAATTTATGCCATTATTTTACCTCAGCTTCTCACTTTCACATGTCCATTACAATGTACAGATCACAGTGAACTGACAAATACACAAAACATTTAATAACAGGCAGAAAATTGTTTAAAATTTCACTTAATTTTCCTAAGACATTTTAGGTTGTTTATGTTTGTTCAGATTATTCACATTTTTTATAAAAAGCTAGTCTGTAAATATAAGCATTTTTGTGTAATTTTACTTTTTTACACTAAAACAAAGATAAAAAATTTGCAGTTTTCATCATTTATAGTTTATTATAATAGTATTTTACTGGTCTGACTCAATATAGATCAAATTGACCTAAAATTATTTTAGCATCCTTAATTGTTAACATCTTCAGTGTAATTTTGGTATTTTATTTATTCATCCCACAGACCAGATTGGGCCCTTTGGCGGGCCGGTTTTGGCCCCTGAGTCACATGTTTGAGACCCTTGAACTAGAGAGTGTTTTCCTTTGTTTTCCTGTTAGGAGGGTTCAGGATTATGTAGTAAAGAGACACTGGCTAAACAGAATAATATTACTACTTCTTAAAGTATTACAGTTAAAATAGGCTAATTTAATTAATTTTTTAAGCTTAAATACCAAGAAAACTTATTTATTTACATTGTACTTTCAGCAACAGCAGCGCCAGTGTTACAGTCTATTATGGAATCCTTTATAGTATTGAATAAAACTCAAGCATGTTTAAACTGTGCACGTCTTGTAGCTGAGTTTGTAGTGTTCAGGCACGTGCTTCAGATGCACTATGTTCACGAGAAAATAAAATGAGCCATGCTTCTAATAAAACAACATGCAGTATAGATGATATGAATCTGTATGTAATAAAGATGAATGAGTTAAAATGATTAGTTGTGATTTGTTCCACAGTATTTGACAAACACTACATCAACCGTAACTTTGACCGTACTGGGCAGATGTCCGTGGTCATCACGCCTGGGGTTGGAGTGTTTGAAGTTGACCGCCTGCTTATGATTCTCACCAAACAGAGAATGATCGATAATGGTAAAAGTGACAGTTCAACCCCAGCATATGGATGTTCTACACAGATTTAAGTGTTTAAGGTAAACTGTGATTCTTTCTTTTTTTGTTTTCCCCCTTCAGGTATTGGTGTGGACTTGGTGTGTATGGGTGAGCAGCCATTACATGCTGTACCGTTATTCAAGGTAAGAAATTATTAAAAATACAGAGTTAAGGTCAAGGAGGATCTACCTACGTGTGTTCTGGTTGGTTGTCATCTCTGTCATCTTTGTAGCTGCACAACAGGACAACACCGGGAGACTCTCGTGTGGGAGATGATTACAACCTGCCTCACTGGATCAACCACAGGCAAGAAAAAAATGACAAAAAATGAAAAAGAGAAACTCATTCTCAGAGGCGGAATGTTACTTTATGTATTTATTTCAGTGTTGAACTTGAGAACAATTATATTTTATGAGAATATTTCCAATTTTTTGCTGTTTTCTACTTCTCTCCACCTCAGCAGAAAGTATGCCTTTTTTTGACAGCATTTATTTCACAGAATTAGATGTAGAATAGTGATTTCCAGTAATTTTATCTTCTGACACCTTATTTAAGTGGTTCATGCTAATCCATGCTTTCTGTCCCACAGCTTCTACACATCGAAAAGTCAGAATTCTTGCAGTTATTTCACCCCTCGAATCAAACTTGCTGGCCGGAAGGTATGTTATGTTAATAGTTTATTTTGAACTTATGCACTCTATGGTCAATACTAATTATACGGACATGTACAATGTACAATACTGATCATATACATCTCATTATGTGTATGCAGATACACATACAGAGTTTGCTGTAAACACAATATACATAAAAAATTTACATAAGCAAATATACATAGAGAAATATACATAGAGACATTGTTTGTAAACATTATGTGTACGCAATATGCATAATACATAAATATATACAGCAATTCACTACTAATATACAACTTTAGTAGCCTGAAAGGGAGTGAGAAGATGCAAAGCTTATTTACTCCCACCCCGAGTTTTAATACTTAAACATGTATGGTTGGAATTAAGTCAAAGGAATAAGCAGTAAACATGTATTAGTACACCAAAACTAACTTACACAATGTACAGGATACAAATGTGCCAATCAAGATAAATTAATACAAATAAAGCACAACAGATTATAGGCACCAACATGAATACTTTAAAAAATTAATTAAAATCTAATAAATAATGTCAATAAACAAAGTAAAAAGTAAATGAAAGCAAAGAACAAAACACATGCATAAGAAGAAGTAAGAAAGGAAATTAAGGAAAAAGAAAGAAAAACACCTAATGACCTTCATTGTCCTTCATCTCTATATTGTTTTAAAACCTTCATTATATCCTAATTTAGAATAAGTGAATGTTTATTATAATGCAATGGCTTTTATAGAGTGTTATCTTGTTTGATTGCAAGACTTATTAAAAGTTTTTGTTTTTCTAGCTTCATGCAGAAAAATTAAAGAACAACAAAGAGCACAGTAAGTTAAGAGGTTACATCTCTGCTCAGCTACATTCCAGGATGAAATCAGATAATGACTTTAAATACTCCAACTATTCTCTTTTCCAGCTCTCTGTGCACCAAAGGACTCTGAAAACAGCCTACCTATACAGGTGGACTATGATGCCTACGATGCCCAAGTGTTTCGACTTCCTGGTCCGTCACGAATTCAGCGGAGTACCAACTTCAGGTTTCTAACTGCGTACACGTGACTGAATACTGTATGTAATCCTTCCTGACGGTGTGATCTGTGTAGGTGAACACAAGGCACTGTGTCTTTCAGGATGGGTCGAGACAAAGAGACGAGTGCCAGAAAGAGCTGGGGCTCGGTGGACGTCAGTGCAGGGATTGGCGCATCCCCTCCTGTTCGCTCTGGAGGACACGAGGAGCAGCGCAGCCTGGCCTCTGATGACAGTCTGGGCCCTGTGTCCAACATGCTGCTGATCCCTCGAATCCCTGCTGCTCAGTATGAAGTCAGCAGCTCTTTGGGCTACACCAGCACCAGAGGTATCTGTTAGGAGCACTAACTCAGACCTAAAGCTGTCAAAAGTGTTTCCAAATTTGTAGCTTTTTGGTTTTTTTTGTTTCAAGTTAACATTTTGCGCTATGTTTATTAGAATAATCAACAAATCTGAGTACGGTAAATTCCTTCATGACTCTAATGCACCAAATCAAATTTATTTGAGCCTGTAAAGCCTCATGCAGAAATATTCTGTTCAGTTTCTCCTATAATTTCTATTATTATTATTATTACTATTATTATTATTTTTTTTTTTTTTTTTTGTTGAGAGGAAAAAAATAAGAGGAATCAACTCCGGATGAAGCAAATGTTCTTACTGTCTAAATCAGGTGTGTTGAATGTTGAATCTTACTTGATCATAAATAGAATGGGTGTGGTTTTTCAGCTACTTGTCCTACAAGATGAGTTACTTTTTGTAGGATATGTTGTGATTTACATACATTAGAAAATCACCACAATCCAGGACATTACATGTTTCAACTACAATTTTCCCAGGACAAAGACAGAGGTACTAAATGTACAACTGTAAACTAAGTGCTCTACCTATGCCTCTGGAGCTCAGGTAGTATTTTTTCCTATGAGTTTGTGGTCTTTAAATATCCTCATATCTTTCCTTCAATCAATCAATCAATCAAAATTTATTTATATAGCACTTTTTATACAGTCAAATGTAGTACAAAATGCTTTATATATAAGAAATAAAAATTAAAATCAGTACCCCTTCCCCACTGCCACACACACACACACACACACACACAAACACACACACACACACACACACACACACACACACACACACATGCCCTGCTACCCATGAAACCAGTGCTGATTCGCATAAATAACAGTACAGAAAAAGACAAAGGCTGAGCATAGGAGGACCATCTTGCTTATTAGTGTTTTTATTTCTCAGAGTTGCTGGAGAAGATGATGGACTCTCAGAGGGACTCCAGTGCTCCAGGCAGGTTCACAGTGGGAAGTGCTGAGTCTACTTTACACATCCGCCCCGGAGGCTACACCCCCCAGAGAGCCCTCATAAACCCCTTCACGCCTTCCAGGATGCCCATGAAGCTCACCTCCAATCGCCGACGCTGGATGCACACCTTTCCTGTCGGTGAGTTGAATGAAAACATTATATATTATAATATAAGTCTAATGAGTGCCTGGTAATGTGTCGTGATAAGCAGAGTTGTAATACTGTTACATACTGATAAGGGTTCAGGAACAGTCACAGTAACCAGTTTAGTCATCTCTTCTTAAATACTGGACATTTTGACAACAAGTTTTTAATTGTCATTCACTGATATATTTTTATTAGGTAAGAGCTGATGATACTAGTGAATGCACACTTTAGTCATTTGCTATTATTCATCTGAGCCATTTTTGCTCTTCAGGTCCTTCTGGAGAGGCGATCCAGATCCATCACCAGACCAGGCAGAACATGGCTGAGCTGCAGGGCAGCGAGCAGAGAGACCCTGCCCACACCTCAGCTGAACTGCTGGAACTGGCCTATCACGAGGCCACAGGAAGGTCAGATATATTTACCACATGAACACACATTTTCCTCTTTAGGATTTAGGACAAACCACATCCTTCAAGGTGAGTGCTTGTTCACTGTTGATTTATTCATTTATGTAAGGCGAACAACATCTCGTCAAGTAGGAGAGAATGGCCTTTACATCAGTGGAGGTATAGAGGAGTACACGGGAAGTCCAGGAAGCAACAACAGCGGTATGTGCTTCTGTAGTTTTTTTGTAACTCATGCATGCTCAAACACTGTCGAGCAGTGAGGAATGATTACTAGAACTCAAAATGTGGATTAATCCTACAGTGAATATAGTCCATGTGCAGACATATAGCATAACTGCTTGTTATATTTTTGGCCAAATTGGGATGTCTGCATAAGATGAGTCAGCAGTGTTAGGAGAGTGAAGTTATGCAGATATCACAATTTGGCCAAAAATTTGACTTAAGCAGTTATGCTATGAGGCTAATGCTTTTCATTTCATTTCACTTCATTTCTTTTATTTTGAGCAAGTGAGTAAACAACAAAAATGACCTACATACAACAGTATCTGATAATGCAAAGACATTCAACAGAATACATGTAAGTTCAGTCATTCAAATTAATTTATTTATGGCCAAAAAGGAGTGGGAAGAAGAAAAACCTATTTAATCCCACCCCCCCTTTCTCATCAATAACTTAACATAATGAAGTTTCAATACTTTCCCCTGTCTATACTCTTCAAAACAAGGCAATGAACAGACAGGCCTATAGAGATTATAATATTTATTTATTTAACTATTTATTTACGTATTTAAAGGGTCAGTGCATATTAATGTACATATAAATGTAAATTTGCCAGAATTAGCCAAGGACTACTTTCCATCCGCTGTCCCTGGCAGGTCAGAAGAAATTACATTACAATAGTAAAAATTACAAATAACACATACAAAAAAATTTTATTTAAAGAAACCCGCACCACAATAGAGAAACTGGACAATTGGCCTAATAAGTAACAAAAAATACAGACAACAAATACAAATAAAATAAAATAATAATAAACTCATTCAACATATAACAAAATATGTGTGAGGAAGAAAAAATGACTTTATGTTTGTATTCATGTGACTCTCTGACTAACAGTGATTAAAGATGTGTGTAATATCCACACTCAGGGGTTTCATCATGTCAGATACATGTTTGTCTGCATATGTGCTGTTTTTTAATGTCCTCTCTCTATAGGGACTCTGACCAACCGGGGCTCCTCATTTGAAGACTTTTCCCTCAGTGGCAATGATCCAAGTGAGTCCCAATCACTGTCACAAGAATAGAATATTTTTTAAGTCTCACTGATCACATTTGACATGCAGTTCTAAGTTCACCTGGGTTGGTCCTTTGATTGTTTGTGGTAATAAACCCTCAGAGGTGTGTTTCTTCAACCTGTGAGGGCTTATGCAGCTTTGGGAGGCAGGTTTCAACGACTCGGACAGGTCATGCGGTTTGGGGTTATCCTCTCCTTCTCCCTCTGTGTCCCCTCTATGAACTTTGACCTGTCTTTTTGGCTCTTTCTTTTCTACAGTATTTATCTTGCTGGGCCTCCTCTTTTTAATCTGTAACTTAATTACCGTGATTCAACATCTTGAGGTTTTAAAGTCCGCTCATTAGCCCTGTTCTATACCATGACCTGTTTCCATTCAATGAGGCTGCGTATCTCTGCTCTGCATGACAGTTTGCATATTGTATGTCTCTTAATTGTCTATGAATGGGTTTAAGTCAAGATGATATGTGAAGATTATTGTCAGTTCTTTTTAAGTATAAAGTTTTGTACACTTACATCATTTACAACTAAGATTTTCAAAACTTGAGCCACTGCAAAAACCTCTGATGGCATCGGTTTTACATTTTGCCATGATTTAATTACATGTTTGGCATCAGATCTCACAAATTAAAAATAATAACAGCTAAGGACTATATCTCTCAATATGGTTTGATGGACAAGGATTTTTATTTTCATTTCATTTTATTGTTTATTTCAAGCTTGTGCACTCCATGCACAATACTTATTATGTACATTTCACTATATGTACACAAATATACATAAAGATTTTGCTGTAAACACTATATACATAGAGAATTTTACACAAGCAATATGCATAGAGAAATATACATAGAGAAGTATACATAGAGACACTGGTTGTAAACATTATGTGTAGACACTATATAATAAATAATACTAAATAATAATACATGAATATATGCAGCAATTCACTATTAAAATACAACCCTAGCAGCAGGGAGTGAAAAGAATAGAACATATTTACTCCCACCCCCAGTTTCACTACTTAAACTGGTATGGTTGCAATTTTATCCTAAAAATTAGTTATAAATATTCATTAGTACACCAAAACTAAATTTAACACAATGCACAGGACACAAATGTACCCAATCAAGAGAAATTAATACGAATTCAACACAGCAGATTATAAGCACCAAAATGAAATTTAAATATATCTAATAAATTGTGTCAGTAAATAAAATAAGAAGTAAATAGAAGTCAAAGAACAAAACACACACATAAGAAGAGGAAAGAAAAGTAAGAGAAGAACATGGATGACATTGATACCATGTAAAACTTGATGACACAAGCAGGAAGCAGATCATGATTGCAAAAAACCTAGACTCTGGTGGTGGTCTTGATGAAGAATGAAGGTAGAGGTTAAGGTGGAGGTTCTGCTGAAAGTGCCAGTCACACAACAAAAAAACTGGAGAATGGGTAAAGGATAGTCATAAAATGGCCATGAACCGAAATGAAGAGAGAAAGAGAGAAAACACTTTAGCACTGTACTCAATAATATACTTCACATTAACTATAAACTTCTTACACTGTAAATTGTGCTTGTTATTTATAAAACATTCACAAAAAAGTAACATTACCTGACTGACATTATCTGATAATGTATGGGAGACTTTAAATATTTGCAGCAGTGTAGCTCTTGTATTTACTTTTATGCATTTTGTGTCTCCATCACAGCAACTTAGATTAAAGAATGTGTCAAACACAAGTAAGTACTCAAAAAATATAGCTGGGACCCTCTTGAGGATAAAGCAGTTCAGAAAATTAATGAATGATTGATTTATGTTAGATGTAATGTTTAGTTTTTGAGGTCTTATCACCGTGTTTATTTTGTAAGAATGATAACCAAATTACTGTACATTAGCCTGCTTATTACACAGATAACACTCTAGCATGAAATCAAATATTCATTTAAAATGTTATTTTATAGATTTATGATCTATTTATAATCTATGATCAGAATTGTGCCTATGGTAACTGTCTGCTAACAAAAACAGAACATAAAATCGGTTTCATTTTCTTCAAAAATGTAAAATGTGTAAAAAAAAACCAAAAACATTAGTGATTTTAATAAGACTATAGGATGCGGTGGTTGACAAATCACTATCCAGAATTCAACAATGCCATATAATATTGTTATGCGTATATTAACTTTGAAATCCTTGCCCATTAAAACACCCCAAACCATGACATTTCAGTGTGAGCACATCACCTTACATTTGACACGTATCATCTGAATTATTTACCTGTCAACTGAAACTTTCTCTACTGCACAAAAAAAAAAAAAATGCAATTTGTTGTTTGATAACTGTTGAAAAGTTTGCATGATGGAATTTTCTGCTTAAATTCATGAAGTAACTTCACAGTTCACGTCTTTGCTGAGTTGAGGACACTTTTATCACTTGCCTGTGAGCAATGCTGATCTCAGACTGACTGTCTCAATCTGCATGTTCAATCACTGCTCCACGACTGCAGCCCCTCAGGAATCACCAGCCGGGGGCAATGACGCCTGTAAAAGTAACAGTCTCCTTGTTTTTTCTTCCCATTTTCTTGCTTTTCTTTCATATTTTCTTTTTATTTCTTTTCCATCTTCTATCTACACCCCTTCATTCTTTTCTTTTGTACTACTTTTCTCTTTCCATCCCTCCCCTCCCCCGCTTCCCACCACCCGCACATGTACCACTCCACTCCGGGTACATGCAATTTGTTGTTGCTGTGGGTTTTTTTTTTGTTTGTTTTTTTTTTCTTTGTTTGTGTGCGTTTATGTGGGTGCTCCTGAAGCCCTGCTGCTGTCTGCACCCCCGACAGTGCCCAGCTTCTGCTGCACAGTGGGGGTAGACTGGAAGTCTCTCACCACTCCAGCCTGCTTACCCCTCACCACTGACTACTTCCCCGACCGCCAAACGCTTCAGAATGACTATACAGAAGGAAACTATGACCTGCTGCCCCACAGCGACCTGGAGAGGTAGGCAGCATCCTTTAGAATACCTGTTTTATTTGAGCGTGCTGTTTGTCCTAATTTGCTTCCATCTCTTTGTCAGACGGGAAGATGAAGCTCCAGTGATGAGTGCGTCTCAGGTGTTTGAGGAGTTTATCTGCCAGAGGTTGATGCAGGGCTATCAGATTATTGTCCAGCCGAATAACAGGAAGCCGCAGCCTGCTGTGGCCACGCCCCTCGGCAGCAGCCCTCTTTACTCCAGAGGTACAGTCGCTACTGTAGCAGATATTGTCTGACAACGTTATTCTGTTTGTATTCCACTTCCTGTCCAGTGAAAACAACATTTCTTCTTTTGAATGTTTGTGATAAACTGAAGAATGTAACTGTTTCTTCACAAGTTTAAGATTTTCCTTTAATAAGATAAGATAAGGTAAGACTTTATTGATCCCACCATGGAGAAATTTCACAGTTTACAGCAGCATCATATTACACACAAGTGCAAAAAAGAAGCCAGGTAGAAAAGAACCACAAGTGAAAAAATGAAATATAAAAGAAAATGAGAAATTTGGTATTTATATAAATATTTATGTAAGTAGAGAATTAGAATTAAACATTTAAAATTTAAAGACATAATTAAAAAAAATACAAAACTTGAATACAGAACAAGTCAATTTACAGATTGATTGATTGATTGATTGATTGATTGATTGATTGATTGATTGGTTTCTTTCGAGCTTGTGTACAGTCTTGTTTCAGTTCACAATAGATATAATACAACATCCACATATTATATACATATCAATATGTATACACAAATGTACATATTTACAATAATTCACTATTAATATACACCCCTAGTAGCCCAAAAGGGAGTGAGAAGAAGTAAAACTTATTTAGTCCCACCCACAGTTTTACTACTTAAACTTGTACGTTCCAGTCTATCAGAGAAATTAGTTGTAAACATGTATTAGTAAATAATGTCAATGAATAAAGTAAAAAAATAAGAGAAAAACAAAAAAACGGAAGAAAAAGAAATTAAAAGAAAAGTATCTCACTGAGCAAAATAATGGGAAACAAAAATAAAATACAATAGAATAACATAGTAGAATAAAAAGAATATGTCTTTGTACAAAACATCTCTTAAGTGACATATGAGTAATGTCCACATAAAACATTATTACTGTGGGCATTTTCAGGTTTGGTATCCATGCGTCGAGCGGAGGATGAGGAGACGGTTTACTGGCTCAGTATGGGTCGGACCTTTCATAAAGTTTGTCTCAAAGACAAGATCATCACTGTTACTCGATACCTGCCAAAGTAAGTCCTTACTGGTCATGCGGAGTCTACTGTAGACATGTAGTAAATACTGTATCATGTAGAACACACAGGTAAAGGTGTGTCTGTCTGTGTGTAGGTATCCATATGAGTCGGCTCAGATCCAGTACAGCTACAGCCTGTGTCCGCCACATTCTGATGCTCAGTTCGTGTCCTGCTGGGTGGAGTTTGGTCACGAAAGACTGGAGGAATACAAGTGGAACTACCTGGACCAGTACATCTGCTCTGCTGGCTCTGAAGACTTCAGGTATCAGAGTTTAAAACTTAGTCAACATACCCAGAATACACAGCGCAACAAAGCCTTATAAACACAAACACAATAACTTATGTCATGATTCAGATTTACTTATAAATGTGTTATAAAAGGGTGGATGGACCGAGCTAATGCTGTAGAAGAAAAAAGTAGAACCATAAACAAATCTGAGAGGTTTTGGTCTTTTATTCAGCAATTTTTTAATACTGTAATGAGAATTTTAGCTTATTTTTTAATGTAGATGTAATGATGTAATGTAAAGTAGAAATGCCACATATAGCCTCTTTAAGTTTTCAGTCTTTTTTAGGATCATACAAAGGTCTATAGAACTAAAATTAAAAAAACTGAAAACTTATCACACATCTGTATTTGTATGGATCCTCAAAAAAGGCTGATGCCATTTTCTGTGATATGATTAATCAGTATCATGTCTGATATGTGTTGCTATCAAATAACACCTTTCCCCATGGTGATTTAACCCATAAGGACCGAGTGTGACATTTGTGGTATTTCCCAAATGTTTTTTTTTTCCTCTATATTTAACTGTCTAAGTGGTTTATCACCATTTATAGTAATATTATCTTCTCAGTGAAAATCAGGTATTTTTCAATATTTAACTGACTAATCATGTAGATGTTCATAAAAATTTAGAGAAAAGTTGAGGATTATTATATCAAAAACAGAGAAAACTGAAGAAAAAGTCTTTTTCAGCAAATCCTATCATTACCTGAATATAAACCCAGTGTGTCCATCCACTTATCATTGATCCAACGCCATGGGTTTTACTGGTGAATCAAGGTTGTAGAACATGGCAGTGTTTCCACGGTAACTATAGAGCCTCTGAACATCCAAAATGGGTCATGTGATGACCATGAAACGATAAATAACTGTTTTACACCAAATATTTACATGTATTAGTGGATCAACAGGGATTAAACTGTTTATATCAGTAGATGATTTTGGTAGACGGTGGATATTTGGGTCTTTATGGCTTAAAATAGGTTAAATATAGATAAATTTTCCTTTGCAAACTGACACAAAAGTAGTACTGGGTCTTTATGGGTTAAACTGGAAAAAGCGAATAAACCACTGTTTGGACCAAAAGTTACTTTGCTAATCCATTAATCCTCCTTTTTTAGTGTATGTCTCTGTTCTGTATGTAATGATGTTGCGTGTGTTGTCATATCCAGGTCTAATATTCCACTCTGAGATTAGAGTTTATTGTTCATTTTCCTCCACAGTTTGATCGACTCTCTGAAGTTCTGGAGGACTCGTTTTCTGCTGCTGCCTGCCGGAGGGGCTCGGCGGGTGGCGGACGGCGAGGGCCACTGGGACGTTTACGGAGAGGGAGCAGGAACTGGGATGGGCGGCAGCGGGGAGTGGGTCCTGCTGGACGGCTTCATCCGCTTCCTGGAGGGTCTGAATCGGATCCGAAGACGCCATCGCTCCGACAGGATCATCAGAGTGGGACTGTCTTAATTTTTACTTAACATCATTGAACATTGTGTCCATTTACGTACTCAGTTCTTTTTTAGTAGCTGTAGAAAAACTCAGAAGTGATCAAATACAATTATTAATGCTTTTCATTTACCACCTCAAATCTGAAAAAGTAGGACAAGATCAAAAATAGGACGTAAACGCAGAGAATAATTATACTTATTTTAATTTTAGAATTTTATTAGTAAACTCATGAAAATAATCTCATTCATAAGAGCTTCCTGGAGGATATTATATATTGTAAAGTGGATTTGTCCAGTGTTAAATGTATTGTCAGTCTCATTTGGATTTAAAACCAACACAGTTTCAGTTTCTCTCTGGTTTCCATTTAGCAGAAAGGCACACCGATGAAGGTGACCAGTCCACTCCCACCGTATCCCACAGAGCCTGTGGCGCCCCCACAAGGCAAGAAAGGCACGTCGGCGTTATCAGCATTATTGGAGATGGAGCAGAACCAGAAGTGAGTAACTGCAATTCAGATTACATTTCCACTGGACTCAGAAACTCAGGTTGTGTCCAAAATTAATATGAAATCTATAGTGTGTGAAAAAAGTTTAATAGTATATATTTTCATCAACTTTTATTTTAATTTTGACTTTTTAATTTTTGTTTCAGAGCTTGTTTTAGATTTCTTTTTCCCTATAAGGTGTATTTTTATGTCCCTCAGTTGGGACATAAGAATATCCATATACAAGAAACACCTACAGCAGATGTCATGGTTTACCTAACATTTTGACCAAAATAAGCCAAAAAGTAAAACTTTAAATCCTGTGAAGTTACTGTCTGCTAGCTTTTCTTATTTAACCCTAGAACACTATCGCTAAAATTAGTCCCATTGGTTAACCATGTTAACCGGGTGAAAATCACCCGGCGATAGTGTTCTAGGGTTAAGGAGATTTTATTGTCATTCCCAACTTTAAAGCTGAAAGCATAGAATTTAGACAATAGAAATCCATGAAAATAGGATGTAATGAAATAAGTGCCATTGAAAGAGATTGCACATGTCTAGTAGCATAGCATAATACACATACGGTGCTTTTATGATCCTTCTACAGATAATAAAATAATTCCAAGCAGCCTGTTTCACTGAAATATTTTCTCCAGGTGTATATGGGCAGAACTGAGTGTCCTCTATTTAGGAAATCAAAATATGGTGCACTTTTAATTTAGATTTTTAAAATTTATTTTATTTTGAGATGTTTTAAGTGAAGTACTTTAAACACCAACACTCTTTCAGTAAGATACCTCTCTTGTAGAATTGTGCTTCAAATAAAGAATTTTATGTTGATCAGATTGTTAGTTTATTATTTACTAGTCAATATTGCCCATATGGACAGCAATTTGAAAAAAAAAAAAGGAAAAAAGTTCATCTGTGAAACTGTGGTGTTCAACGCGATGCGGTTGGAAATTTAGGTGTGCCGAACTTTAGTGGAACCAGTGCAAAAAGTTAGTCTGGAGCCCTGTAAATCTGGGATCAGACATCGAACTGTGGAAGGGATTCTGGATTAATATTTTCCTTCAAAGTCTGTAATTGTAGGTGAGAAGGCTTGTGTTATTCATCAGTCTCTATCAGAGCTGGGTTTGATAGTGTTCCAAATGTGTTTTAAATGCAGTTGAATCAGTCTATCTCCAGTACACAGAGAGTATGGAGGATGTAGAACATAGTCTGGGCTCCACCCTGTTCTTCCTACTTTCTGTCAGGTCTCTGGAGGAACAGCAGCAGCAGATGAAGCCCCCAGCAGCCGTGAGTGAGCCCTCAGGAATCGCCACAGCCCCCACATATGTAGACAGCCCCCGCAAGGTGAATATTTGGGCGTGTCTGTGTTGGGATTAAATGTTTTGCTTCAGGCTTTAAGTTTTCAATCAGCGACAGATACTGTGAATAATCACCTCTGCTGGTGCTCTGGTGTGAGGCTTCTGCCGTGTTTTTTTTTTTTTTCCTTCCATCTGCCTTTTCTCCATGCCACTGTTGTTTTCCTTTTGCTGGGCTTTGGGTGTTTGATCCTGGGTTGTGTTCTTCCTGTATGCTGACAGGACGCTGCCTTTATTTTGGATTTTATACGGAGCCCTCGCTCCTCCTACATCTATCACTCTCAGGTTAGTATTGAGGTGTTTGAGCATTGCTGAAGCTGAGTGCGTCTCTGTGTGTGCGTGTGCGTGTCTTCATCATCTAACTGCATTTCTGCATCCACGTGTTGTCCAGAAACCCTCTGTGTGATAATGATGTTTTTAAGTCCAGTGCTGTAGTGCGTACTCATAGTTGGAAACACTGTCACCTCTGGGATCACATGTAAACCTCTCTGTTCCAGTGAGGATCAGAAGTTTACAAACACTGGCTAAATGCATTAAAAGTCAGTTTTTACAACTCAGAACCAATGATTTTCTAAAAAACTGACCTTAAAAGCATGTAGCAAACATGTATGTAAACATCTGACCTCAGCTGTATGTTGTGACAAATTGACCTCCATGCAGGAAAAAGTCAGTTATTGTCAACCCAACTTAAGTTTTTTTTTAAGTTGAAGACTTTCTGTGTTTGGTTTTAAACAGGGTTTCTGTAGGTCTCTAAAAAGTCTAAAATATTTACTCTGAATTTTAGACCTTAAAACTTTTTAAAACAGCATTTGATGATGAAATTACCATTAACACCTTGCATTAAATTCAGATTTGTTGCCTGTGATTTGGATAAAGATTTGCTTTGATCATGTTTCAACAAAACTACAAAACTAAACCAAATCAATGAGAGATAACATAAGTATTCATTTGTGGTATTGTGTAGATGTAATTAAAATGTCTAGAGGTTAAAAATGTTTCTGTTAATGTTACTTTCATCTAATTTTGCAAAGTGCAGTTTGATAAGATCTGGCTTGAGAACAGCTCAATTCAAGGTTTAGCTTAAGTCAGCTGCACCTTGTGCATTGAAATTATTAAATAAAGAACTACTGGCATGAGGGTGCAGAGGGAGACAGAGAAATATAACCTATAGATTTTCCAATATGAGCAAGACATTGGCTCTCAATAGCACTCATTCAGATCTTAAAAACTATATTTGAAACCTGCAGAAACTATGTTTAAATAACCCTCAAAGACCTAAACAACCACCAGCAAGCAAAAGTGTCATTGATGCAAAAGATGTATTAATGTCTAAAGCTCTAATTCTATCAACACATGTAAATAATTCAGGTAAAGATGCTCTGTAATGAACATGGAAACACTATCATCTTCTGCAATACAGATTCACAGATAAAGCCCATGTAATCTGACGGACAGTGGTTGTAGACACCCGTGTTTATGTGAGTTCATGACGTATTCTGCTTAAAAGGTTCTTCAGTTTTCTCTCCTCTGTATAATAACCTTAAATTAAATGTAAGAAAACACCTGATTTTTACTGAAAAATGGAAAATGCTGACAATATTATTCTAATAACTGGTGCTTATTGCCATACATTTATTTAGAAGTTGCCTAAAGTTGTAGGTCTTTAAGGGTTAAACATACTAACTGAACCACTGGTTTTGTCTGTTTAGTCACAGGTCCTTTTGTTTTCAAACTAAACTCCATCATGTCCTAGTTATCAGTGCAGTAAAGTGCATCTGGATCACAGGGACGGAGACTCCTACATTCAAATGAAAAACCAAATTGAATAAAAAGTGTGATCCCTTTATCACTAACACTTGTTTCTACTCGACTGCATCCTCTGAGGCCTGCATAGTTTTAATGCATGCAGATGTCCTGAATGACCCATGGAGTGAACTTGTGTGACTGTGCAGGTTTCTATTGAAGCAATAGAAGCTGCAGATAAAGGAGTCCAACCGGCTGTAGCTGCAGCTCAATCTGCAGGAGACACAGCATCGAACAGCAGCACAGACATCAGGTAACCACACTGACATCGGCCTGGTTATGTACACAAGAGATAAGGAATAATAGATTAATACAGCTGTGCTCATATGTTTACATACCCTAGCAAAATTTGTGGGTTTTTTGCCTGTCTGTCAGGACCCCGGAAAGTCACTGACTTTTTATACACACACTTTGATTACAAGCAAAAAGATTAAGACTGAGGTTAGTTACCTTTAATAGCCATTTAAACTCATGTTTGTCAGTTTGTGTGTGTGTTATCAGGCCAAAACCTCCAGGGTATGTAAACTTTTGATCAGAGTCATTTGGATAGTTTCAGTTGTCATTAGGATTCAAAAAGAGCAAACACCTATTTGACGGTAAATGGCTTCATCCAACCACTAACCATGAGTGAAGAAAAGGTTTTGTATTATCATTCATATTGTTTGAAAAATGGGCAAAAAAAAAAATCACATTGTGCTAGGGTATGAAAACTTATGAGCACAAGTGTATATACTGAGTAGTGATCAATGTGTTTGTTCACAGTGGGCAGTCTGGAGGGGGAGCTCTGTCTTTGTCCTCATCCTCAACACTTGTAGAGATCCTGGAGGCCATTAAACATCCCACGTGAGAATTATTTCTTTGTGTTTCAGAGTCAGGTGTGAGTGCAGCAGAAAGTATTTAACAAGTGTTGTCATTTTTATTAACCTTTTATACAACAGAACTGGTGTTCAGCTTCTCCCAGAACAGAAAGGACTTCCATTCAACTGTTTCATCAGTGCAGAGGTTGTTCATTGGCTGGTGAACAACGCAGAGGGTGTGGCCACACAGGGCATGGCTGTGGATATCATGCAGGTCAGAGACAAAAAAACTATACATAGATTACTTACTTCAGGATCTGACTTTGAAGAGCTTTCATTCAGTGTATCGTGTGTATCGTGTGTGTATATTCTAGCATATTTTTGTCTCGTTTTTTTGTTTGTTTTATTTCAGTCTGAAGAACAAACACAATTCACAGATCCATCAATCCACAGAGCCAACAAATCACGCTGTTACCCTTTATACATGATCTACAGCATGTCTTCAACTTTGACAAACAACATATTCACACAACAATGAAAACAATATGAATGCTGAAATAAATATTAAATGTTCTATACAAACTTAAAAAACTTAAAGTTCATACATTTATTTAGTCATATACGTATAAATGTTTTTGAGAGAGAGAGGTATAAATTTTCAATTCAGTTGCAGTTATTATTCGGATCTACTCCTCATCAGATTTGTTTATAATGTTTTTTTATGAATATTTTAGTCCTGCTAAGATCATATTGACTTAACTTTAAACATTATTTTAAGAGTGTATAGGTAACTAGATCATAGAATTTTAGGGTTTGCAGATTAATAAATAATTCATTCATTCAATTTTTCTGTTTGAAGAAAATGCTGGATGAGGGTTTGGTGGCTCACGCATCCGGAGATGCCATGCGCACATTTGTCTACGGTTTCTACTTCTACAGGATAGTGGGAGAGAAGGATGGTGAATGGATTTAAAATACACATTTATTGCTTTTATTTTTTTATCAACTCAACTTAAGCCTTTATAAATAATGTTTATTACATGGAACTTTCCAGAAGCATCTCTGTCTGTCCTGTCCTCTGCAGGTCAGACCTCCCAGCTCCCCCCCTCAGCAGCTGGTGGCTGGTCTACCGCCGCCCTGGAGGACTTCGCCCTGTTCCAGAGGAAGTGGTTTGAGGTGGCCTTCGTGCTGGAGGAGCGTCGACCCTGCGATCTCCCGGCCTTCCTCCTGCCCTGGCTCCCCAGCCGGCCGGCCTCCTACGCAAGTAGGCACAGCTCCTTCAGCCGCAGCTTTGGAGGACGCAGCCAGGCCGCCGCATTGCTAGGTACACCCAGCCCAACCCTCGGCCCCGCCCACACCACGGAGGAGCTACAGCTTCCTCTGGTTCCAGTCTGATGCAGATCCTGCTCTGCTCCACCTCAGGGAGGCGTCTGGGTCCAGTATTTAAGTGACACACAGGCCAGAGGGTGCATCTGGTTATGGGCACCGTCAGGCTTCCATATAACATTCATCTACATCTACCTGAGGCTCATTGTTTTCAGCTTATAGCACATATATCAAAATGTACAAGGAATTCTTCAAACAAATTGTATGCTGAAAATTTCATATTGATGATGAAAGTTTGAAGACCACCAAAGTTTGGCCCCAATTCAAATAAAACATAAAATAGGTCTTAAATTGTATTCATAATGGTCCCAAAAAGGTCTATAGTTCTAGAACTTGCTGAAACCACAATGACACCAAGTGGGGTCCTAGGCCTTCAGCGGTGTTCCACCTGACTTAATCCACCTTTTAATATCAATAGTTTACCATTAATACTATATGAAAAACAGAATAAAACAGGGCGTTGCATCACAGACTGTATCCCACATAGTGAGAATGATTGTCATCATTAAAGCAAGAAAATCATAGACACAACTCAGCAGGTCTCCTTAAACTACAGATGCACCATGTACATCATCTCAAACCCAATCCTCAATATTTATACATATGGTTATAAAATATATTCAACAAAATTACTGCTTATTTTTTTAGTATGTCTGTAACCAAATCTATTTCTTCTCCTGTCAGCCATTGTGTGTTGAACAAAAACATATAAACCAATATATTCTATGTAATGGAAGTTGCTACAGATGTGGGTTGCTAGGTGAGCTTGTTCTGACTGTTCACTCTTTGACCTTTGGATCAAATGACATTCAAATGCCAACATCATCTACATCGCCCCCGTGTGGTCAACATGAAATCTACAGTTTCAGAGAATCTCCAGAGGTTGAACTGTTGATTCTGAGCCTCAAGGCAGATTTCATCTACCTGGCAACACATGATGGCTGAAATGTAATTGGACAAACACTCTAACACACACATACATTACTGGAAACAGTGACCAAGAGACAAGATGCCAAATGAAGACAATGGACTTTTGGCAATAACTTAATAAATTGTCATGGAACAAATCTAAAAATGATGGGTTTAAATGTAGGTCAGTGATTCTGGACACCAAATAAGACCTTACTTTGTGACAATGAAGGAAGATAATGATTTATGTGTTCCCCCTTTTAATCGTCACAGTTGTTTTATGAAGAGTTCAGCTACACTTGTATGAATATTTGTGATTGATTTTTTTTGGGTGGACAGTGTGACATTTGGGTCCATGTAGAAATTTAGCTATTTTGAACTAACAAGCCCAAACAAAGATGACAAAAATCAAACAAATTCAGACAAACAGAAGCTGAATTTCTCTGCATCAGCTTTACAGACTGTTTTTTGAGACTGAAAATAATGAGCTCTGGTGGATTCATCCAATATCACTTTTTCATCTTGCTCTCATTATCGCCACAGAAATTCTGTCACATAACATTTCACGCCTTTGTTACTGTAGTACATCATCATCATCATCATCTTCGCCTCATTACTGTGTGACACTGAGATCCTGGACCGGACTCTGTGGGTGCTGGACTGTGATCTGACCAGACGGTGGTGTGCTCTGTGTGTGTAGTGCATGTAGACGTAGCTGTATTCATCACTGATTGACGCGGCCCACACCGTCCAATCAGTGCGAGCTGTGTGGCGAGCAGTAGCAGTCGTAGTCGTTGTGATGTATCCAGTGCATGTTGTGGTGCTGGTGGCTGTGGGTTAGTAGTGCTGTGGTGTGCGATGTCCTCACCTTTCGCTCCGCTCTTGGCTTAAAAGAAAGCACTTGGCTTCGCCTGCATTTGTGCATCATGTGACCGCTGAAAGGTTTGTTTATCACATTTTACCTAAGCTTAAAGAACTGGCTTTGACGAGCGGTTTCCAAGAATATTTAAAGTTGTATGAACTGTGAACTCACTCATTCATTCAACATTTGAGTCACATTCAAGAAAAAAAGAAGAAAAAAAACACAGCAAATGCAATACTTTATAATTTGATAAATAAAAATTGAAATAAATAATAAAAATTTGTAGATCTCACATTGTACCTGTTGCACACAATATCTTTTTGATAGAATTAATAAGCTTTTTGATTTATTGTGTTTATTTAACTTTTATTTAACTAGGAAAAAATGACTAATTGATATTAAAAATCTATTTTCCAAAAATAGAAATTTCAGCCATACATCCACAATAAAACATACAGAAAAGAAATACAAAAAACATGTATAAACCAGTGTGAAAAGTGTAAGCAACACTGTTCCAAGCAGAACCCAGTTCAGTCACAAAACATCTTCACCCAGATTTACCTTTTTCCCCATTAGTAACAGTCAAAAAATGTTTCTTTCAAAAGATTGATTGAGGCAAACAATAGCAGTGATTGAAAGTCAAAAAATAAATCGGCATTTTAAAACATAAAATAAAAATGCATAAAAAATAGGTACATACAGTATATAGAAATACAGAGTATGATGCAGGGGGGTGTTCTGTTGCTTAATAAACTGAGTAATTCAACAATTCAGTTAAAGAAGAGAAGATAAAATGTTAAGAAGGGGCTAATTATTGGAAATCTGAAATGAATATATATAATTATTAGTTGTGCAATTACATAGTTTAATAGATGATATTAAACCTACCACTGATATTGTACAGTACCTTTTTCTTTTGCATCTTATTAAAAAATACAAGAAAGAGGAAAAAATACAAAAAAAGATACATATCAACTGAAAAATAAAAAATAAAGGAGGGGGGGGGGGTTGGACAGGCTGTCAGTTCAGTTTATTGTCATTCTGTCCATTTTC
>JAPTGZ010000010.1:8606923-8618230 GCA_029814645.1 Fowleria isostigma | reverse complement strand
TCTTCATTTGTGTGTTTTTCTTTTTTGATGATTTGATGATTTTCTTTGTTTTTTTGGGATTTTTCTTCATTTATGGTGATTTCGTTCTTTGTTTTCGGTGATTTTCTTCATTTATGGCAATTTTCTGTTTTTTTTTGGTGATTTTCTTCTTTTTCTGTTTATTTTCTTCTTCACTTGTGTGATTTTCTTCTTTTTTTGTTTTTTTATAGTTTTTTGTGATTTTTCTTTTTCAGGTACGGTGATTTTGTTCCTTGTTTTTGGTGATTTTTCTTTTATTTTCTGTTATTTTCTTCATTGTTTTCAGTGATTTTTTTCTTTGTTTTTGGTGATTTTCTTCATTTTCTGTAATTTTCTTTTTTTTCTTTGTTTTGGTGATTTTCTTTGTTTTTTGTTATTTTCTTCATTTGTGTGTTTTTCTTTTTTGATGATTTTCTTTGTTTTTTGGGATTTTTCTTCATTTATGGTGATTTTGTTCTTTGTTTTTAGTGATTTTCTTCATTTTCTGTAATTTTCTTTTTTTTCTTTTTTTTGGTGATTTTCTTCTTTTTTTGTTTATTTTCTTCACTTGTGTGATTTTCTTCTTTTTTTGTTTTTTTTTATAGTTTTTTGTGATTTTTTTCTTCAGGTACGGTGATTTTGTTCCTTGTTTTCGGTGATTTTTGTTTTATTTTCTGTTATTTTCTTCATTTTTTCCAGTGATTTTCTTTGTTTTTGGTGATTTTCTTCCTTTCCTTTTTTTCCCCCTTGTTTTTGGTGATTTTTTTTTCCATTTTCTTTTCTTTGTTTGGTTTGTGCAGGAGGATTAAGTGGACATGAGGTGGGACTTGGCTTGATCCCTGAGGTAAGATACCAAACTCATCTATTCCACAAACAGAGACAGCGCAGTGATGGGCGGTGGGATTCCCAGGCCTGTTTGGGAGGTAGAACAAAGGCTGAACATATCACTTGACATGATGGCTCCTAATAACACCAGTCAGGGAGACCACTTATCCACTCGCCCCCTATGTAGTCTCTGAGGGACTCAATCAGATCGTGTGGACTTTTCATAGCCCCACACATCCAGGCAATTTTGGCCCGATCTACTAAAGGTTTGTGTCTATATAAACATGTGTAAAATCACTACACATGCAAAAAAAAAATGAAACTAATTTACTAACAGTATGCACTAAGGGTTGTGTTTTTCAAAGGTGCAAAATAGCAACTGGTTAGTATGTTTGCTGCAATGCTTATGTAATATGGGGAGGCAAAAATGTAAATATATTAACCCATAAGGACCCAGTGTGACAAGTTTAAGTTCTAACAAGTTTTTGTCTATATTTAACCACCCTTAAGTAGTTTATCTCCATTTATTGTAATAATTTGTTCTGTTTTTTGTGTTTCTTCAGTGAAAATCAGGTATTTTCCAACATTTAATTCGTTAATCATGAAGACGTTCATAAAAGTTTAGCGTAAAATTGAGGATTATTTTATCAAAAACAGAAACAACTGAAGAAAAAGTGACTTTTTAAGCAAAATCTATCATTTACTGAACATAAACCAAGTGTGTCCATCCACTGTCATTGATTCAACTCCATGGATTTTACTGGTGAATCAATGTTTGTAGAAGATGATGGTGTTTCCATGGTCTATGGACTATGGACCCTCAGAATGTCCAAATGATATGACCATGAAAAGATGAATAACTGTATTTTAGACCAATTATTTACATGGATTAATGAAACAGGGATTAAACAGTTTATATCAGTAGATGATTTGGTAGATGGTGAATTTTTGGGTCTTTATGGGTTAAAATAAGTTAAATAGCAAGAAAATTTTATTTGGGAACTGACACAAAAGTAGCACTGGGTCTTTAGGGGTTAACATAACACATGCAAAGTTATAATGGCAAATTTGGGCCACATAAGAAAATAAAATAATTTGTCACTATGAGAATAAAGTCGTAATGTTTCAAGAATAAAGTCCTAATATTACGAGAATAAAGTTGTAGTTTTAAAAAACTAATTATTTAATGAAAATAATGTGCTTTTACGAGGTTAAAGTCATAATATTTTGAAAATAAATTTGACAGAGTTTCCAGTTACAGCAAACCCAGCAGGCAAAGCAGAAACTTCACTTCTGTTGAACTGGACCAACCAGACTGCTGGGACGTTATCCCCCCTCTCATAAAAGTACCACAGTATTTTCTGTTAAATAATGAGTTGTTTTGAAAACTGAGACTTTGTTCTCATGATATTATAATTTTATTCTTGAAGTATTATGACTTTAATCTCAGAAAAGTATCACATTATTTTCGCTGAATAATGAGTTTTTAAAACTATTACTTTATTTTCATTATACTATGACTTTATTTTCAAAATATTGTGACTTTAATCAGGTTAAGGTATGACATTAATTTAATTAAATAATGAGTTTTTTATTTCAATTACATTACGACTTTATTCTTGTGTGAAAAGCGATTTTCTTTTCTTTTATGGCTCTAATACACCATCGTACAAAGTGAGCTATCATAGAAACTGCATCTATATTTAATTAAAATTTATGTAATATAAATTCCAGTTACTCAGATTCAATAGGCCAAATTCAGATAACAAAATTCAAGGTATAAAATTCAGATGAAACATCTGAGAAACCAAGGAAAAGCAATTGGTTCCATCTCTTGAATGTATATTACTTGAATTTTTTCAATGTAAATGTTTCATTCTGAATTTATGAACATTGAAAAATAAAAGTGAAAATGGGGTATTAAAAATATGAGGAGTTGAATTCAGAGACAAAAACTTCAGATACTTAATTTCAGAGCAACACAATTATTTGCTAGAAATTCACTGGCTTTTATAATCCGAAGTTTGATGAATCAGATTTACTTCTGTATGCATACAGTCAAAAAATAAAGACAAGAATATTGTACGTACAGCGATAAGCAGCCGCAGTAAACAATCTCTCAATCTTTCTGTTATGCCGTTATGCTTATCCCTCCCACTGAGCAGTAGTAGGTGGACAGAACACACGCTGCATCAGATTGATTGCAAATCCTTAAAAATGAAACCCATACTGAGCTGGCACCTTATCATCAGAGAAGGCCTGACTGAAAAGTCAAATGTAGAATCTAAGCTTGAAGTTTGCTTTGTGGAAATCCTCCAACTGTGCATTTGAGGGAAAAGTGAAAAACATGCACTTCTATTTTTCTATTTGAAAGCCCTAAGATACATGATTTCCCCCCCTCAATATATCTATTAATTATCTTGTACCGCTCTCTAACATACTATATCTTTGACATGCATGTTTCCCTACATATTCAATACACTATATTCACAACTACAGAGCTCGATATGGAGTTTTGTGGAAAAATAGAAGCACAATAACTGTGAAAATGACTGACATTTGCTGGGATAAGCTTCTGTATCTGAGCCTCGCATGCTTTGCACATTCATATTCTCAGTGTATAGCAGAAAGCAAGACTGAATCCTTTTCTTAGATCCACGTAGAAAAAGACTTCCCCAGGTTGGTTGTAGTGGATAATAGGCTTAAGCATATTTTTTTCCTGATTGTTCCTCTGAGGTTGCTCAATACCCTTTTTTTTTCCTCCCGAAGAATACTCCTCAATAGTCCCTTCACAGCCTCATCTCTGCAGTTATTTGAATTATGTCATTACTTTTTTGTCCTTCTTGCAGTAGATTGCAGTGGTCTGTTAGTACTTCTGCTTTGTGTTTCTCTGTGTTTTGTCAAAGCACACAAAACTACCAAATGCTAGCCTACTTATTTATAAATAGTACACATTTCTATGGGCACTTTTACACAGAGATCCTGAAAAAAAGGTGAAGTGGTGATCCTGCCTTTTTTTCCACTGTTGAGAACATACAGAAAATCTAATCAAGGTATCATCAGAATACAGTCTGATACAGCTGTTATTTCTACGTTTTCTAATATGCTTTGAGTTGCATGACACACTGACATTAGAAGGTTATACGTTTAAAGAGGTGGTCATTTGCATCTCTTGTAAAATTAAAACAACAGATTTACTGTGTTACGGAGGGTTTTTAGCTTAGCTTCTAGACGTAGACAAAGTAGCATCTATCTTCTTGGTTTTTATGGTGGTTACCATGGCAACAACATGCACTATGTACTGTGAAATGCACCAAATCTAAGCAATTTATGTATTATTATTATTATGGGAAAATTTTGAATTATTGGAATCATCTGAATTGTCATTTTTTTCAAAATCAGACCGATAATTATGGGTTCAATACTTTTTGAGCATCCCGAATATTTGTATTTATATGTGTAAATAAACAGGGTTTTTTTTCTTTAAAAAAAAAAGAAAAAACAAATTGGAAAAAGTGGAGGTAAAAGTTCCACAGTTAGAGATAACAGTGTGGATACTCGCTGCCTTCGAGGTCATCCTGCTCCAACACAGTGGCTAAAACCTACATGTGTTGTGGGTGAAGATAACGGGCAACCGGCCAAAAGAAGAGACACTCCCGAAGAAGAAGAATAAAAGACTATGGAAAGGAGAGGCCAGGGTTCCTAAGGACCAGGAGAACAGAGAAGTGAGTGTCCTACGGCCCCCCGACATTTTATGTTTGAAGGCTAGGGAGACTTAATCACTATTCAGACGGAATTAGTTTGACGTAGGGATGTGGGGCAACACCACTTTATCACAGGACGTCAGTAATAAAAATTGGCCGATTCACACGGAATAAGAAATGTCAGTAAAACTACTACAAGTGGGAGGGGTCAATCCATTCACGCACTGCTTCCTGTTACCACTGCCAAGAACATTAATATTGTCCATCAATTGGAAGATTAAGCTAACATTTGTTTTTGTAGCCACATAGCCCTGCTACGTTGTTTATCCTACCTACAGCAAGCAGAAGTTCTGTGCCTCTAAAAAGTACTTTAGACCTTCTTTTGTGTCTGAATCATGTTTGTCGTACACTGATTCCGACAGTACACGACATGGATGCACTTGTCCAACGGACTTCTGAAAAACTGAGTACTTCTTCAAGAGCCTCCATGCTTGAAAAGCCACAAAAAAACACTTGTAAACAGGATATGACGGAACACCTACACATATATTACCTACTGGCTTATTGGGACTGCATTAGTTTTACCTGGGGTCATTTTTCCGGACCCTTTAATAAAAGGTAAAAGTCATGGTAATCTTTACTGACATTGTGCAGTAAAGATTACTGACATGGCACATTCGGACAGGACTAAAAACTCCAGCAATTATTACTTTACCCCACATCCCTAGGTAAAACTAATCCAGTCCGAATAGGGTTATACTCTCTCTAATCTTGGGAAACCACAGATCTGTGTAAGATTAATTATTACTTGTTAAGTAATTGAAAGGAGGTGATAAGAAGCACATCTAGTTGTTAAAAGACACCCCAAAAAAGGATAAAAAATAAGATAAGGTCCGCACAACCTGTGAGCTCCTGAGAAGATATTTATTGATCAAAACTGGTAACATTTCAGGCCCTTCATCAGACCAGGACGAAGGACTAATGCCTGAAATCTTACCAGTTATCGTAAAGTGAGCATAAATGAGCCTTAAAGGTGAGATACCTCCGGAACAGAACTGGTGTGTAAAAGGGGCTTATATCTCAACTTAGCATCGCCATCCCACATCAACATCCCACGATTGCCAGATTTTATTACTGGGAACTGCATGACGAAAATCCTCTTCAGATTTTTTTAAGGTCCAATACATAAATGTTTGTTTTATCTCTATTTTAAGTTTCCAATAACAAAACTGCAAACTGCCAGCACAAAACTGACAATATGTTCAACACAAAGATACTGCCAATAAGAGAAAAGATGTTTTTGAATTTGAAGAAGTCATGGTGTATCGATCGCAGCATGGTTTGATAGAAGAATTTTTAGACTGGAACCATAAGCACTGAGGCTTGATATCCAGAGGTCAATGTCAGAAATTGTTCTCCCCTCTCTGACTTGCTTTAGGGACTGAAGTGCTAAAGATTACGGTGATGACATTTCTGATGGAGCATGGCAGTTCCAAGAATTCTCGATCTATGTGCATTAGATTAATTCAAGTTAAAGTTAAACACAGATCAAGTCAACTACAAAACATGTTCTTTCTCTCACTGACAGATATAACATTTTGGAGTTTGGGGAATTTTTGTTTTTAATATCCACCACAAGAAAACAGACTAATGATCTCTCGGCACTATTGCAGACATTTTTTGGTTTTGATTTTATAACAAATAATCCATTATTTCATATTGATTCAATATTTTACTCTTACCATAAAGACACAAATCAACCATTTGGTTGAGCATGTTTTGTTTTGCCTTTTTAAATTATTACATGTCATATTTAAATTTTTTTGTGGTATCAAATAATATAATTATGTTCAGGAAGGCCTCTTATACTATGATATGTTAAAAAGTATTCACATCTTCCATATTTTCACCCAAAACAGTACACATTTTTAAAATGATTTTTTCATCTTTCTTGACTCAATTATGTTCAGATAAGTTAGGCACTCCACTTATTGAAATATAGCGACTCAAAATGTGATAAAGCATATGGTGCAGCAAGCAAAGGGTTAATGAAGAAAACAACTGAGGAAGAATATATCTATTTAGATTCAGAAGAATATCTTTGTTAGTGTGGACAGGATATAAAGACGTTACATAAAATAAGTGTTGAAGGCAGTATTGCTCTTGGTAATGGCTGAATGAAAAAATATGGATGTCCTTGGTATGTTTGTACATTTTTTTTCTTTTTTTAAATAGTGAAGGCTGATTCCATTATTTTAAACTGATATTTTTCTTTCAAGCACCAGAATTTCTAAAAGCATGAAACATATGTATTATGCTTTAAAAACAGTATCTTTCAAAGAAACAACCAAACTACCTTTAAAATGATGTTTAAACAACTCTACATGAAACACGCTTCAACACACTGCAGCAGCTGCAAAAATACTGAAACTAACACTGTAGGAGCTAGTTCTAATACAAAGGTACCGTGGCGTTTAACTGCCAGGAGTGACCTGGCTGACACACTACTCACATCTCACCATTTACTGAAATGCTTGAATTAAGAGACTGTGGCTTGTCTTGACTGTGATGCCTATTAAAACTCTATTTATTTTCTGCCATTGTGAATACATGGTACCAACATTTCATATACACACAGCAAATAATAGCCATAGCAGTCAAAATCCATATGCCCTTCCAGGGTCAAACACCAAACAACAAAGGTGATGTGACCTGCCTAAACACCTGTATTCTTGGCACCAGGACAGCGACACCCAAAAGCAAGAATGAAAGTACACCCGATGACCATAATAATGCGACCCAGAATCTTTATGAATATGGCTCTTACAAACACAATGTGTCTGATTCTGTATATTTACAACAACAGACACATAGAACAATAGTCAACTTTTGTATCATCTCAACATAAAATGGAATCAAACAAGCACAAGAGTTCATATTTTTGGTTTAACCAAATGCTCAAGAACAACACAAAAGCATGCTTAGAGGGTTTTCTTTTGTCAGACAAGTAAAATTTGAGGAAGTTGCTTTTTGCCTGCTGATAGTTTCAACTATTCCAGGGGTCAGCAACCTTAAACACACAAAGAGCCATTTGGATGCATCCGTCACACTTGGGACATGGTCTACACCGGTGGCGAGGAAGCGGAGAACAGACACGGGCAGGTTGGGAACCTTTATTTTGAAAGGTTTCCAGGCCCAATCAGCTGTTTTTAAGACACATCAGCAGGATTCATTGACAGCTCTGATGAAGGCTGAAGGATGAACCAAAACTGTCAGCAGGTAAAAAACAACTTCCTCAAATTTCACTTGACAAAAGAAAAAACCTCTAAACATTTGAAATGGAAGACATAATGAACGCAATCAACTTAATGCAAAAGCATGACCAGTGCTTGGACATATTTCACGGGAAAAAATGAAACTGTAGAAAACTGCTTCATACCTTTCCGACGTACTGTGGTTCTGGCCCAATGTGTTCCTCAAGAACAAAGAACTGGTTCCAGATCCATCCCCTCTTTGGCCGGTGACTAGTATCCTTATCTGTGTCCAGAAACTTGGTCTGGTTCCTCTGTGATCTGATTGGTATTTTCACATTTGGGTTGGAGACCTTGGAGTCAGCTCTGGCATTAGATAATGATGACGACTTGACTTTAGAATGGGGTTTAGAACCAGAAAGCGATGCTGCACTGGAACCGGAGAAGGGATTGGGATTCACATTACCAGATGAGTTGGACTGCACATTTGAACCAGTTATGGATGATGTTTTGGTTTTGGATAGAACCTCAGAATTGGTCTTAGGCTTGTTGACGGCCTTGGAATTTGGGAGTACTTTGGGTTTGGCCTGCAGGAGTGACCCCAGCCTTTGTTTTGTGTTGGTTCTCAAGTTGCTTTTTGACGATTCCTTTGGGATGTTTGAGGAATTCCTCGCCGACGGATTAGAATTTGTTTTAAAAACCAGCCCTTGCCTTGAATTCGAGGTGTGTTTGGGTTGCAGCTGAAGCTTAAGCCTGGTGTTTAAGCTTGACGTGGCTGAGGGGAAGTTTGCGTTGGACCTGTAATTGTAATTGTCGGTATGAGAGGGAACCGAGTCAAGTCTGGTCTCCGAATGAGGCTTGTTCCAAGTGTTGTGGCTGGAACTCATGAGCTGACCGCGTTTGACCGGAGACATACGCTCAGGGTCTTTGTTGGAATTTGGGATAGGGCTGGGCTCTGGCAGTGATTTATGCCTTGGGTTTGGGTATAGGCTGGGGTTAGGGTTAGCGCGAGGGCTCAGATCGACCTGGGTCCCATAACAACTCTGGGAGATGACACATAGGAAGACCACCAGACGACAAAGACAGGAAACTGCAGCCACGCTGGCTGGAACTCTCATTGTAAAGAAAGGGTGGTCTGGAATTGTCTTCCCCTCTCACCTCCGCTGTGTCATACCACCATGGGCATACACAAATACTGGTAAACACCCACAAAAGCACTTGAATGTTACAGGGGTGCAGTCTTTTTCACAGTGCAGTGAAGCCAACAATGTTCAAGGGGTTTAGTCCAAAGAATTGCTTCATAGAATTCCCTCAAAAAAATAAAAAAGAACTCCATAATATGACTCGCCACACTGGTCTGTGCATGGATGGATCCTTAAAGTGTGGTGGTTTTCCTCCTCCCACCATCATTCCCACACCTCAGGACCATTCAGCTTATAACATCACTTGTCAAAAATTAAAACAGAAGTAAGTCTGATCAGTCTGGTAATGTTCATGGCAAATCTAGGCTCCGATACAGGTACAGTTGTTTATTTATATCCACTAGACACAAAAAGCAAAGTCAGTTTTCTTCATGTTGAGAGCTGGACACTAATAGCCAAAGTCAGGTCAGACACTCTTGAAGGGGCTGCACCTGGAAAGAGAAGATAAAGACCACAGTTAAGTGACTGAAATGTTAAAGGAGTGATATTTTGCTTTTTTGTTTTTACTTTATTCCCCGTGTGCTGGCATGCAATCCAAGGCACAGGGGACTATTGTTTGTCAGACCGACTTAGGACTTATACAAAAAACTTTGGCAAAAAATGCTTGCCAACATGTTGGAAATAGACCAAAATATATTATTACAAAAATGTGCAGCCCGGTCTCAAAATATGTGCTATTATCTGAATTGACATTCCGAGCATAGATTTCATTAAAGTTGCAAAAAAAAAAAAGAAACCAAATTTCTCCATCTAAAAAGAACTGAAAATTTCAAGTCGCTACCATTCCTACATGATTGATCCTAAAATTATTTTGTAAATGCAAAAATGTCCAGCTTGACCCAAAGATTATATATGTCATCACATTGTAACAATGTCTTGTACAGTTTTTGCATACGAATGCGATCAAAATCCCCATTCATTTTCAATGGGAACAACAAAAAAGTTGACGTTTTTCCAACAGCTACTGCTTCACCATACTTTCACCTACAGACTTTGTTTAAACTTTAAAACTCAGGCATTTTTGTCCTCTCTGCAATAATGCATTTAGTATGATCCTCCATATGAAATGAATGACGTCACCTGGGATCACATACATACACATGGCGCTATTCAATTAAAGGAGCTGATTTAAACAATGAACAAACAGGACTGAGAAAGTCAATTTATGTCATGAATAACTTGTAAATACAAATACAATGTATAACAACATAACTTTCAGGAAAAAAATAAATGGAGTTCTTTATAACCAGTCCATCTTTGGTACTCTTGCTTTTACATCGCACCAGCCACAAGTACACCAATCTGGCAAGAGGCGAAAGCATAGAATACATTTACTTCAGGACATATAGAAAAGTCTAGTTTTTATTGTTTTGAATTTTGTACTGTGCAAACATCCCCCATTTATCTGGACATGGCTCTTGAGTTCTTAATATATGGTTCAGAAAAAAGGTTAAATATAGAAAAAAATTTATTTAGGAACTGACACAAAAGTAGTGCTGGGTCTTCATGGGTTAAGATGTTTTTCCTAAGAGTTTTACTATCTGTTATTTACATTGTTAAGACTCTAAACAAATGTAACCTTATTTCCAAGGAAGCAAAAGTAATGTGTTAAACTGTATGGATGTGAGATGGGAATGGGAAGTTTTCTTCTTCCCACTTCTTTTGCGGAGCATGTGGGCGGCTGTGGCACGGTAGGTAGAGCGGGTCGTCCAGTGATCGAAAGGCTGCAGTTTGAATCCAGCATCCAACTGTCCACATTTTGAAGTGTCTTTGGGCAAGACACTGAACCCCAAGTTTCTCCCAGTGAGGACTGGAAGCACCTTGCATGGCAGCAGCAGCCCACTGGTGTATAAGCATGTGCATGAATGGGTGAATGTGAGGCTTGTATTGTAAAGCACTTTGGATAAAAGCACTATATAAGTACCAACCTTTTACATACTGAACCTTTGTTGTTCTTGTAGGTGTTCATGGCAGTTGCTTTATTGTCTTGATCATCTTTATTACCTCCGCCAAGGAGGTTATGTTTTCACTGGTGTTTGTCTGTTTGCCCTTCTGTTTGTCTGTCTGTTAGCAACTTTACACAAAAACTACTGAACGGAATTTGATAAAACTTTCAAGACATAATGGAAATAACACAAGGAATGATTGATTTGATTTTAGGAGTAATCCGACATTTTATTCCCATTCAAATGCGCTCATTAGGTGAGAGATTACTGGTTTGCTCTCTCCCCCTGCCACTCACAGGCAGAGCAGGAGGGGGAAGGCCCCCCTCCCGCTCCCACTCACACCGATGGAATCGTACAGGGGATGCATAACGAGGCATGGAAA
>JAPTGZ010000010.1:8525590-8537549 GCA_029814645.1 Fowleria isostigma | reverse complement strand
AAATAATTTGAGTTCAATTCAATCTAAAGTGGGTCAGACCAGTAAAATACCATCAGAATAAACTATAAATAATTTTAAAAATTGTTTTAATTTTAAATAAGTAAAATCATACAAAAATATTTACATTTACAGACTGGCCTTTTACCAAAATATCTTGAAAGAAAGCATGTGTAATTTTTCCAACATTCTGCCTGTGTTAAATAAAATAAAGCATAATATTGTTAGAATTGCACTTACTTTTCTTAAGAATTTTCAGGTTGTTCATATTTATTCATATTATGTTCAAGTGCAGATCATAGATGTGAATATTTTCATTATGGAATTTGACTTTTTCACTCAAAAACATAGAGAAAAGTTTGGAGTTGACATTATTAATAAGTTTCCTGTTATTTATATTATTTTGCTGGTCCGGCCCACTTTATTCCATATTAGGATGAATATGGCCCCTGACCAAAATGAGTGTGACCCCCCCCTTATATACTTACAAAATCAGCATAAATAAAATTAACTGTAACCATAAGCTGTGGTTGGTGTTTTTTTGTCATTATTAGGTCAGATTCATTGGACCGCACTGTCACACAGTTAGTGACGTAGCGGACCGCCCACAGGTATGATGGGAATGATTGACAGCTACCCACCTACCATTCCTGTTAGTGAGAGTATTAAACAAAACTACACCATAACGCAATGGATTGCACTACATTTTTGAAGGGCAGGGGTGAAAAGAAAAAGAGCACTTTAGCAGGCGTTTTTCAACAATTGAGCTGCGGTGTAAAAACAAGAAATAGTACCAAAGATGGTCTGAGTAACATAGGAGTGAATGAGAGATAAATGGTCATTCTGTGCGCTTAGAGTTGTGTACATCAAAAACAAAACATTTTTAGATTAAAATATGAATAATCTCTGAAAGGGAAGAGTTTTTATAACATTTTGATGTATAAATTGTTGCTGAAACCCCCAAAATGTGAGAGCTATAAAGAGTTGTTTGTAGATTTTGTAACATAAAACATAAAAAGTAGGAACAATTTCAGTCAGTCATTCTGTTCCCATTGTATGTGAATGGGGTTTGGTATGTTGTTCTTGTGCAGAAACTGTATGAGATATCATTACAATGTGTCACATACATATTTTTTGGGCTGGGCCGCACATTTGTCGTATTGCAGAATAATTTTAGGATCAATCGTGTGGAAATGGTAGCCACTTGAAAATGGTCCAATTCATTTTGGAAGGTCAAATTTGGCCATTTTTTTTTTGCAGCTTTAAAAAAATTGGTGTATCAGAATGTCAGCCTAGATAAAACCACATCTTTTGAGACCAGACTGTACATTTTTAAATATGTTTTGGTCTATTTCCAATGCTCTGGGACGCATTTTTTGCCAAACTTTTTTGTATAAATCATAAGTCAGTCTGATGAACAATAGTCCCATATGTCTTGCATTGCATGAAAGCACACGGGAATAATGGTTAAAAAAAAATAACAATAGGAAAAAATTACAACATACCACAAAACAATACACATGGTCCAGTCAAAGCTAAATACTCAGTTGTTACTGACCAGTCATATTTAGTGTGTTGTGTGTGGGGTTTATTTATTTGATCACTTTGTACTTGTTTTGACAAAGACTAAAATCCAGTCAGTAGAAAACAGTCTGGATCTTGTGTCTCCTCTCAGAAGGCTACAGCTACTGGTTAAGTGTGTGCCCAGCTTAAAGGGATTTATTAGCTTTGCTTTATGCAGGCAACTTATAGAATGTGTACCCAGTGTACAAAGCATGTCAGGCCTTCTGGGAGGCACTGCCTGGATTTCAGAGTGTTTGCACTGGCTCCAGAGAACACTGTATTTATTCCAGTGAAAAGAATACTGCAGCTCAGTAAAAATAATACTCTCATGAAGATGTATACCAATGACCAAGGACACTTCACTCCTCATTTTTCCATAATATTGTTGCCGTTTATGTTGTAAGTTAGCCCGGGGTAAAATAGTCCCAGCCTCCACCCTGTTTTATAGATCTGCTCTGAGGTTCGTCCTTGGCCCGTGTCATACCCTTCCATCAGGTTTCATGGAAATCTGCGTGGTAGTTTTTGTAAAGTATCTGGCTGACAGCGCACAGACAGAAGAGATCACAGAATGTGGTTGGTGGAGGTAAATATGTATAAGAGACACCAACCTGAAATGAAACTGTTCAGGTGGAAATACTCCAGGGATGTGGAACCTCTGGCAAACTGTCCACACATCCACATAGAGACTGCAATCTGTTTAAGAATACACTGTTTTAACACTGTGTGACTGTAACTGCTACATGAACCATATGTTTTATCACATTTTGAGTCTCTATAAATAAATGGAGTACCGAACTTATCTGAACCTAATTGAACCAAGAAAGAGGAAAATAACTTATCACTTTTTGGACTGTTGTTGGTTAAAATATAAAAAATATGAATAATTTTTGGCATATTATAGTATAAAGGGCCTTCCTGAACATAATTATATTATTTTATATCACAAAAAAACTTAAATTAGATATGTAATGGAAATATAGCAAAATGAAAATAATATATCATGATTGTGACCAAAATTATTTCAGTTATCATTATTATTGGGTATTGTTGAAATGTGCTCAAATGATCATAAAGTATTTATACACACACTAAAATAATTTAACCAAATTGCATTTTGAAAAAAAAAAAATCCTCATAAAATGACATGCAAAATGTACTTTCTGTAGCAGAAACATTAAAATATTATCAGTATAAACATCAAACATATAAATGTGCATCAAAGACGCTAACTAAACACAATCCAATCAGGCCTTGTATGGTAAATGTTAGCCTAGGGATGATAGCGTGCTAATGCTAACAGAGCTGGGACACAGTAACAGGTGGGAGCTGTTAAGATATTCCTTTATTAGCCCCACAAGGGGATATTCCAGGGGGGAATCGAACCATTTAGAGGGACGGATTATGATGAAACACCAGCGATCTGAGGCTCCGCTAGCCACACAGCTGAAGCGCTAACCACTGGTCTGAGGCCTGGTCTGCAGCCGCTAGCACCACACTGCTAACATTAGCTACATCCATGAGCTCATAGCCTAGCTCTGTGTCCGATGCACAGTCAGACAGAGCCCCGGCTCATAGTCAACTATCCCCGCATCTCCAGAGCCTCTGTGTGGGTGCCTTTCACCATGTTTTTAGAGGACAGACATTTTAAACTGTGCATGTGTGCCTGGAGCGCTGCTGCTACTCCAGGAAATGAACAGCATCACCGTGAGTTTTCAAAGTGCGTAATCAAACACGGTTTTAATGATTAGTAGAATCTGAAATGATAATACTAACTGCCGAGAATTTTACAGCAGTTTATTGTTATACTGGTAATTATTACAACCCTAATATGTAATAATTAAAAAAAAAACAAAACATGTTCAACCAAATGGTTGATTTGTGTTCTTATGGTAAGAGTAGAAAAATTAAACCAATATGAAATAATGAATTATTTGTCCAAAAATCAAAACTTCTGTTCATCTATTGCTGCAAATATTAAACATTTATTGGTGGCACATCATGAATATGTGGAAAGAATTAACTTGGTATGTAATTTTTGACACTTTTCGAGTTGATATTAGCAGTATGGTAAAATAAATAAATAAAATCTACAAATTATTCACCCAAGGGAATAAGAAATACAAACAAAAAATCTTTTCATCAGGTTTTTCTTGATGGGGTAGTTAAAGGGTTAAAGTAGAGAATGTATGAAGATTTATATAACATAGATGGACATATATCAGACAGAATATTGATGATCTTTTGGCTGTGTCAGTGTTGAAGTTGGACTGAAATGTAGAGGTGATGCTGACCTAAATGTGGTCTGTGTGAAAGAGAGACAGTCGTGGTGAACAGACAGCAGTGAGTGAGTGGTGGGAATGGTAATGGGCTCCAGCTCCACTGGGAGGGGGCTGTGCCAGTCCTCAAAGTCAGTACACTCTCCAGGATCCTGTGCCAACTGGTTCAGCCATTCCTCCCCATGGTTCTCCAAGAGCTGCTTTACCGGTGGGGTTGGACCAGCGCCGACAGCCTGGTCCTGAAACAGTCAGACCATACACATCTGACAAACATACCTGGATAAACGCACTTTGTTGTCATGATTAGTTAAAGGAGTTCTGTCATGTGATTTTTTTTTTGTTTGTTTGTTTTAAGCCTTCACTGACACAAGCTGTGTCATTCACTAATGGGTCAGGACCAGTTGGAACCGGTCCAGATATGTGGACAGATCAGACATTCAGAGAGGCTTTTGTCTGCTATGGCTACAAAGAAGGATAAATAAAATAACTGTTTTCAATGGTTCCATAAATTACAATAAAGTGAAATGATCTATATGGATGAAATGATATGGTTGATAAAATCAGGCTTTTTTTTGCCAAACAAAAAATGTCAAAGTGGGGAAAAAAAACACATGGGGAGAGTGGGGTGAGTTGTGCCAATTTTTTTCTCAAACTGACTTTAAAGTGAGGCCATGACAGTAATGCTTCCAACCTAAGCATGCTCATATATTTCAAGAGGTGGTTCATCCCTGGCAACAATAACTTTGGGTCTGAAATAAACTGTTTAGGAAATATAACTTTTGAAAAAAAAAAAAAAAGTGGTCTCATGGCACAGCTTGCCCCCGGTGTGGGGTGAAGATATATGAAAGCAAGACAAATTCAATGAAAAAAAATACTAATTTAATTTAAGGTATATTTAGATATTTTTACTCTATTAAACTATTGTCATAAGTCAAATTTTCTAGTGTCTAGATTCCTGTTGACATACATAGAATGTTGTATGTCAATTATGTAACATATAAGAATAAAATGACTTAAGCCAATTTACGAACATCTCATTGTGACTTAGGCCACTTAAAAACAATAAAACTGCTTTTTAATACATAATGTAAACTCAACACTGATATCAGTGTTGTGTCACTGGTACAACTTAACCCAGACCCTTTGGTACAAATGACCCCAGCCACCACCATTTAGAAAAACTAGCATGATCCAACAGTTTAGAGCTAATCTCATGCTAGCAGTATAGACTATACTGTACATGTGAAATGTTTTCAGACATGTCTATAATTGTTCAGATACAGAAATAAAAAAACTTGATCATAGAAATTTTACTTTGAGCGGCAAAAAACAGTTTTTTGCTATGCTATGTTTCTCTATTCTTTGCAGAATGAGTAAATTGAATGGCTACTCACAAATATGTAGTCACATGACCAATTTCTTCTATGATTTTCAATCTAGAAACAAGGGGTGACACTAGTTCCCCACTGGCACACATCACCCCACTCTCCCCTACAAAAAAACAAGATGAAACAGTTTCAAGTTATTTTGTTGAAACTGTTAAACGAAAAGTGCATATATATGAGTGTGTGTATATATTTGCTCATGCAAAATGAAATGTGATTAATATTGATTAAAAATGAGTGATATTTATTCATGATGAATCAAAAGTAATCCACAGCAACCCTGTGATTAATTTGATTTAAAATGTTAATAGTTTCATAGCACTAATCAGATGTAAATTTCCACACAAAGTATTTGTAACTCCAACAGGTCTTGGTTTCTGGGTGGTTCATACATCAGACCCAGTGTTCTTCATTTCATCTGTCATCGGTTTTGTGCTCAACAGAAGCTGCTTTTCACAGCCAACTCAGTGATGTTAACAAATCTATTCTCATGTTTTGTCTTCACTTCAAAGATGAGTGGAAGAAAACTCATTGAAATCTCCAGGTAGCTGTGTAGCTTGTGTTATTCTTCCTTCTATGTATAGCACAGACTCCTTATGCTGCAACCCTTTGTATAATTACAGATGGTGTGTGACATTTTAGAGCATTGCCTTGACATTTAAAAGTAAATGAAAAGTACAATTGATTCACACGAGATTACATGCAAAGATCATGTTTTCTTTAACTATAGCAGCTGGTTCACAGCAGCTCGGACTTAAACTTTCATTTCATCTAGTTATGATTACATTGTGTTCCAAAGTATTTTCGTCAGTATTATTATTTTTTGACGGTTGTGATAGCAGTTAAAGTCTAATCCAAGCCAATGTCAGCCAACAGTAAGGAGTCCATTATGTGAGCATGCTGAAACACCCCAGTGTTTCTACTGACCACAGTACGTCTATGAATGGAGGAAAAATAATGGGTCAGAGTGGAATTCATTCCTGCTGTTGCACAGGACGGAGGTAAGCGGAGTCAGTGGGAAGCAGCTTCTGAAGCAGCATTGAAGGGATTGATGTATTTATGTGACTACAGCTCATGTATCAACAGTTTCTCTCAGGAATAATTTAACTCCACCTTTAGGTCCAATGGGCCAAGAAGCACAAGAATCCAGACAATCAAACTTTTGATCCACCTTACCTAATCCATTTTATTTAGAGAGAAAGCTGCAAGTAAAATGGGCAAATCCCTCCTGTTCACACAGATGGATTTATTGGGACTAAAGCATCAACTGAGTACTCAAGAAGTTCCAGTTGTTCTGAACTTACTGGTTTAGATTGTATATTTAAAAAGAAGGATAAAGTTTAAGAGAAAGCTATAGAACCTCTTTTTAGCAGAAAATCAAACTGATGTTTTCTTCATGGGATAACTTTTACTTGGTCAATTATAATTCAAGTTCTAGCCTAACTTTGTTTTGTATTTTGAAGTAAATGATAGCATGTAATAGGGCATTAACAAATGGTCAATTTGTTGACCTGTCTATGTCTGTGGCACAAGTCGATGTAACTTTATAGGAGTTGTCGAATCATGTGTTATTCTCTTTGTCCTTCCGATCTTCCAACATGCATGGATCAGCGGTTCCAGACAGGCACCAACTTCGACATTGGCTAACCAGGAGCCAGGCTAAGAACCGATGACGCCATCCCCATTGGTGGGTGGGGGTTACGGACCAAAACAGGAACAACGAAAGTTATGAACTGCCATTTCTAAAACTACAACCAGTAGGTTTTCAGTTTACCTAAACTGTTCATCAACAGTTATACACAGTACTTCTGTCATGGGAATATTTTACCTTTTTTGCTACAACGACGTTTGTGTAAATGCAATGGTGGGATCATTTGGTCTCACCTTTATCATGGTTTTGTAACGCCTTGGGAGGCACAGAGCTGTGATAAAGTGCGAGATTTTGATGATGGCAACCCCTAGTGCGGGAGAGACAGCTGGCACATATGAAGACACTGGCATGATTCCATGACTATTGCCAGTTTCACCCGTGTGGCGGGCATGAACGAAGCCAGGGAGCCTGCACTCCGGTAGTGTTTTGCCTTGGCTGTAGAAATTGGAAAATGGTAGATAAAAGGAAGAATCACCATCTCTCTTTTTTTCTGGGACCTCTGTGTAAAAGTGGCTATAGACACCGGAAAACAAGCTGCAGTGGACAGAGGCGGAGACTCATTGTTTCTGACACGGTGGGCTTCATCTGAAGTCCCAGACAAGGTGGACAGAGCCTCTCGCACAAAGCTGGTGTTCAAAAAAATACAGCAATTGAGGGGTATGTTGAGGTCGTATTTTGAGTTTGTTGACTGGACGCTCCAAAGATGAGTTCAGGACACACCTTGGTCTCAGTTTAAGAATTAATTCTGATCAAAATATAAAAGCTCAGCACTGGGCTAAGAGCTCCCACAGGAACCTGAGTCAAAAAGTTCCAGAATTTCAGATACAGTTGACATTTATCTTCTCATTATCTCTATCCCGAACAATAGGTTGGACTTTTCACAACGTCATCTGACTCTGGTTCTTCTATTGGACCTCGCCCATTGATGTCAGTTGCCAATCGTCAGATCACACCTGGCTACTATTACGCTACACGAGTGTTTATGACTGTTGCCTTCAGGCATGCATCTGAAATGCAAGGACTCAGGACTGTAGTCAAAACATGTCCTCCTGCCAACAGATCTGACACTGAGTTTTATCAGTGGTGAAATCCACCAGTTTACTGTGAGAAGTACATGGGTGAAAATATGGGTAAAAGGTAAAATACAACATTAACATGTAAGTAGAATTATTCTTCAAGTACGACCAGACCCTGGAGCAGTTTCTAAACAAACTAAAGAAGTTAAAGAATGACTACAGGACCACAAGACAGCTTGGACGTAGCAGCCGGCCCAAAAGAATCCATGTTTGGACCTGCTGGACTGGGTTTTATGGGACAGCAGTGACAGATGCGCAGCTTTCATTTGTGGACGAGTCCATACTTGAAACATCTGCAAACGATACGAGTATGTTTTATTTCTCAAACCCATGGTTAATAGCTCATAAAAAGTTGACTTTAGAGATTAAAGTGAGCTGTGTTGTTCCTCCACTGTGAATGTGATAATGTCGACTTCGACATTATTGACAGGTAAGTTGATCTGAAAAATCTGAAGTCAGTAATGCCCTAGTGTGTAAACACAGCTAATCCATATGACCAGATCGTAATCGCCTAAAGATAAAATAATTTGTATTACAGTTCTTATTGAGCAATTTTTGATCCCATTTGTATTGATGGCAAAATTGAAACAGTGTTTTGGTATGTACCAAAACCTAGGTGGAACTTGTGATTCAAAACGCTGTTCTGACGTCTGTATCAGAAGGATGATGTCACATGACTGTTCCCTGTGGCATTCCATTCCATCACCAACTGTTTTGAAACATCACAGTTGGTTTTGTTTCAATAAAATGCAAGTGAATACGTGGTGATCTTGTTATCTCTTTTCTAAAACTGAATAATAACTTAAATACTATTACACGACATGAAAATGCCTATTGTATGCAAAATAAATCCAACTATCATATACTTTATGTTAAATAATCATTTCTGGTGACTTCACCTGATTAGCTGCTGACTCATCACCCCACATGCCTAAAACATTTAAAAGCTTTTATAATGTGCAATTTGTTTACAAAATTTATTTTGAGAAGTGGTGGAAATAAAACAAACCAAGAATCAACAGAAAAAAGTTCATGAGTATTTTAAACATATTTAGGTGTTTTTTACTCACTTTTTGTCTCTCTTACGATGCTATTTCTCTCTCCTACACCTTCCATTACAATCATATGCTGGTTGCCAATTATGTAACCTAGGCAATGACGGACCGCCAATAACTACTTTCCTTACTGAGGAGTTGACATCACTGCTCTACTGTTTGATTGTGATATTTTAAGATTGGCCACCAGGTTGCTGTAGGGAGGTATTTCAAACGTTCCAAAAGATTGATTTTTTGTCTGAATCAACTGTTCCAAATGATTCGATACCTTTAATGTTCCATTGCTGCCATCTCTACCCATTTGATTTGTGAATCATGCCATCGTTTACACATGTATGTTAATATATAAGAAGTCAAGAGTCCGTTTTATTGTGAAACTATCATACATGGCTATAAAGCCTCCAATCCAAAAGTTGCAGATGTGACATCATCTTGACTCCGTCTTCACAGATTGAAGATGTCTCTACAGGTTCAACATAAACAGACTTCAGTATTTTTCACCTCTTTTATTAAATTTTTTCACCTCCTTCCCAAAGGACAAGGTGAAATATGCTGAAGTAACAGTTGTTTTGGTGTTAGCGACCTGTGATGATCTCTGCATTGAACCATGTTAGCAGATGTTACTTCACTCGCTTCACCTCAAACTGTGACTTTGTTGGCTCATAAAACTTTCAAATTGATAAGAAAATATATACATATGTAGCAGTCAGACACTACCAGTCAAATGTTTGGACACGTGTTTTATATATTTTTTTAAATTTTATTTTCAGGAATACTTACTGAGTAGACTCTCACAGAAGGCATCAAAACTATGACTGATAGTGATGTGTGGATTGATACTGAAAAGTCATTATACCAGATCTTTACACTCTAGAATCCATTCATAAATTAAAATATCGATACTTTGGTCATTTGAGGTAATCTATATTAGGAACACACTAGAAATTAACAAAACTACTGGGAATTGTTCAAATGACACATAATTGGTGGGAACTACACCTTCTTCCACCTTATATATGTACATGTATAGTATATTGTGGTTAGTTTTATAGCTGTATTAGCTCAACAGTTCTTACCCACACTTCTTTCTATACCCAATTTGCTAATGTATGCTTATTTATCTATTTTTTTTTCTCTCTCACCTCTTCTCTCATCTTGTTTTTCATTTAAATTTTGTCCTAGGAAAATGTTTTTGTACTTTAGAATGCAAGGCCCTTTTTTGAATTTAGCTGTAACTGTTGAGCCTGAGCATAATTATGTACCCATTTTAATAGTTTTTTTCTTATTTAGTAGAACTATGTAATCAATGCGATGATTTTTTTTTGTTATATCTTTTAGTTATTATTATTGTTTGTCCTGGACAACAGATGGAAATTAACTCCTCTGCTAAATCTGGTGTACACATCTTGTTCCTTGTTACTAATGCCAATACACAATGTCCTGTAACTAATTAAATAAATGAAACGAAATATATATTCTTCACCTGTAGGACTCTTTCGGTGACAGACCACTTGCAATACTCGACAAGATCAGTTCAAGATGTTTTTTTTATTAATTGACATGAATCAAAATACATGTAAACATATAGTACCTCAGGCACTTTGAGGAGCTATCAAGTTTACCTTCCACATCTGGAGCTAGATTTTCTGTGGTCCACAACTCTACCTCACATAAACAACCCTCTATAAAGTCCTTAAATCCCTCTAGCGTGTGCCTGTCATGGTACAAAACATGTCTAGAAAAGTAAACTATCGCTCAGATTGTCTCTGCCAACCGTCTCAGCTCTCCTCGCTCAGCGTCGGTGGCGGTCTGTCCAGGATGCTGGCCAGTGTTTTGAACGGCTGTCCCCAGTCCCCCAGGGAACTGAAATCCCCCGAATCGTCAATGACCCATGACTCCTCTATAGAGCTGAGCGAGCCGGCCACCGAACCATCGCCCTCGTAGGCGTACGTGGCCAGCGAATCGTAGGGCGGGGCTGCGTATCCCTGCTGGCCCTCCCCCAGCCGCTGTTCGATGAAGTCCCGTATCATTTCCGCGTCACCTTCAGTCACTCTGCCTCGAGGCGGGAGGGTGGCGCTTTTGTTGACGGTGGCGAGTACGTTGGCCGTCTGCCGGTGGATGTCGGGCGATCTGACGTCGTCGCCGCGGCTGTTGAGGTGCAGCAGAACGCCTTCGCCGTAGCCGTTGCGGTCTTTCTTGGAGGTGCTGCTCTGGGTGCTGGTGCGCTGGGAGTGCGTGTTTCTCAGTGTGCCCATGTCGAAGGCGTGCGTGTCTTCCTCGCCGCCGCCTTCGTCGTCGTAGTGGATGACATTATCACGAATGTCCTCCTTTGACGTCATCAGAGTCTCTTTTTCTTTGTGACGCCTCTGGCCCATGTATAACGCTGCCATGACTGGAAGAAGAAACAGATGAAGTTGGGCGTTAGTAATTCATTAAGCTCTGCTCAGTGTGTTTGTCACTGAGGGTTAGTTCGTGTGTGTGTGTGATGTTGTTTGGTAGAAGGAGAAGCATTGGAGAACAGATGTAGATCAGTCACGGTTGAAATAAAATGTTGAAATACGCCTGGTGAAAAAACAGTTCATCTCTAAGCAAACCTGTGTCCATAATCTACTACGATGTAAAGCTTTGAGTGTGTGTGATGACTGCAGTGGGACCAATAGAAGTCAATGGTTGGATGTCATTTATTTATTTTTTTTTAATATTGATGGAGTTATAAAAATGTATTATTATATGTTTTAGTTTTTATCAATGTTTGCTTTTTGCTAATGCTAACATCAACCTGCACAGAGACTACAGATGGAAATTAGCACTGATGCTACAACCTGGTACAATGCATTTTTCCTGTTTAAGGTCGATGCATATTGTGCAAAAAAAAAAAGAGATGAAAATGACACATAAGGGCGGCACGGTGGTGTAGTGGTTAGCGCTCACGCCTCACAGCAAGAAGGTTCCTCGT
>JAPTGZ010000010.1:8140827-8155544 GCA_029814645.1 Fowleria isostigma | reverse complement strand
TGGTAACTACAGAGCCTCTGAACGTCCAAATGGGTCATATCTGATGACCATGAAAAGAGGAATAACTGTATTTTACAACAATTATTTCCATGTATTTATAAGATAAGTGGATCAACAGGTATTAAACAGTTTATATCAGTAGAAGATTTTGGTCGTTGGTGGATATTTGGGTCTTTATGGGTTACAGAACACATTCATTGTATATATTCAATCAGCATTGTAATACTTATGTGTTTTCATTGGTGTGATTTTATTCTGTCTGCGTTTAACACTGGGATCAGATAACAGTCGTGTATTATAATTGTATTTTTTTTTTTTTGGTTTGTTTACTTGTGCAGATACAACGCCACAGTCCTGCCCAGGACCAATTTCCCCACTGGGACAATAACAGATATCTTAATCCTAATCTTAAAGGGAGTCAAAACCGATACTGAAAACAATATGATGGCAAAAGGTTAAACCATCAGGAAAAATAATGGAATAATAGATGGAAGGACATGGAGCTGACAAAATCCAGTCTGATGGCCTCTGTTGATTAGAAACCACTTAAGGAGACACTTTTCATCATCATTGTCACCTGAATAAGAGACGGCATGTTCAGTCTGCTCCACTACACACTTCCATCTGACATGATATGTAGTTAATTAATTTTATCATGTGTAGTTTTATGTCATTTAGGGCTTGTTTGTGCCAGAAATGCCTAATTCTGCCACAGTATCCGCTATATGTGCTATAAATAAATGGAAAACATATACAGGTAGTCCTCGGGTTATGAACAAGTTCCGTTCCTACTCAGGCGGTGTAACCCGAATTTCCGCGTAAGTCAGATTTTACCCTTAAATACCCCCGTCTCGCCTTTCTTCGACCTTTTGATGATATCCAGCTTCATCTCCATCGTAATGGCTTTCCTCTCTGCTGGACCAGCATCGCCAGAAGATCCTGCTTTCTTTTTTGGGGCCATGATGCGAAAAAGGAGGGTGAAAAAGGCGAGGATACCAAGAAAATTACGGAGCACAAACACAGACACACTACACTATGGCGCGACCGGAGACAAAATAGCGGACGAAACCCGTGCGTCGTGAAGTCGAAACAGTGTAAGTCGAGTACCGCGTAACCCGAGGACTGCCTGTAGTCAGCTGCAGATATGGTTTGACCCTAAAAAAATTGTTACAAAAGGTTTCTCAGTGTTTTACATTAGTATCAGATGTACTTAAAAACACTAAAATGCTAAAAGTTTACCCAAGTTGGACTTCAACAAAGGCCTCATTTTCAAAGTGGCGTCCATCAGGTCCTTTAAACAACCATCATTCTTCTGTATTCCTCCGAGATCAGGAATACTGGTGCCTGATAGATGTTTTGGCCATGTAATATTCTAATGAGCTTATCTACATAAGTGATTACAACCACAATTATATATTAAAGCAACTGGTTACAAGAATATTTATGAAAAAATATATATGTCAATTTTAAGGTCAAAAGATCATCCAATGCAAAGTACCCAAATTTACAAAAGAATATTAGATTTAGATTCCTTATGGTCTGCCCTTTACAGAAATACCTTGCTTTTTAAAATCGGACCAGTGATCGCTGAGTTACTGCAATTAAAAATTTGGCCACAACGGTCCTTTTCGTGAAAAAGTGAAATGGCGGAGTCTCGAAAAACATTGGTTGAAATTTGATATTTTGGCTTTTTTGACAAAGAATTAACTCTACACTAAATTTTATAAAAAAAAAAAAATTAAAAAAAAAATGGAGGGGTTGGAGTTCAAAAATGTTTTTTTTTTTTTTGGGTGATCTGAGATGGACTGACCTCCATTTTGGACGCCATCTTGAAAATGACACCTTTCTAGTGTCAAACTTTGGTCAACTTTTAGTATGTTATTTAAGACACCTGTTACTACAAAAAGCAGCTGAGAAACATTTTGTTAGAATTTTTTTGGTGTTATTATTATTATTTTTTTTTCATATTTGCAGCCATCTAAAAGGCTAAAACATCAGATGCAGAAAACTATATGGAGTCATGACTGAAAGTTAGCTTAAAATAAAACTCTATATTCACTTACCCAGCGATGCAAGAACATTGTTATTCCTTTGTACGTCTGTTCTGTACATGAATCTTCAAGATGCTGAGAAATCCATGTTTACCTGCCAGTGGGAAAGAACCACAAGAGAAAACTTGCTAAACCTAGCAACTGTAACCATGGGGGGCGGCACTTAGCGAAGGGTGAATTTTGACACAAACTAGCCCTAAATTACATAAAACTGTTTGACTGCGTTTCAACTTTTTCCTTTCTCTCTTTTAAAGTGCTGTTAATGGTAGAACGATTTATCTCTGCCACTCACACATCCCGTTTCATTTCTCTGAAACCCCTGCAGTCAGAATCCAGGATGGTGATGTGCCAACTGGGAGGTCAGAGGTCATGCTCTCGCCCTCCAGCGTGTGTTGTCTGGCTCTGTGGGACCAGCTCCAGGCCGGTGTGTGTGTGTGTGTGTGTGTGTGTGGATGAAGGCTGAATGCTGCTGCACAACTCTTGATTTATCTGAACCGTTGTTAAAATGGATGATGAAAAATAAACTGAACAGTTTCATAGGATAAAAAAAAATGTGTCGACTACAGGCTTTGACATTTTTACCATTATGTGACATGTGTTTGTCTCCATCATCACATGTGATCACAACTGAAGTATAAGTAACACTTTATTTACTGTTACTGCTGCTTATGCATCACTTCTTTAACTGCGCTGTTACTGCATACAGGAAATTATTCCGTGTTTGCATGCAACACAAGGCTCAGGCGACTATTGTTCATCAGACTGACATGACTTATACGAAACATTTTGGCAAAAATCTTTTTTTTTTTTTCCCATTCACTTGTAATGGAAGAAATTTCAAGTGTCTGTAGCAGCAAAACTATTGGTTGAATTCATACCAACTTAGGTTTATAGATTGCCAGTGACCCAAAATAGATGTGGTTACATTTTTGAAAAAAAATAAGCTAAAGTTCAACCTTTAAATATAACTTTTACATTTGTTTTTCTCCCATTCACTTATAATGGGTGCAATTTGAAATGTCAATAAAATATTATTTACTTCAAACTTGGCACATATATAGAGGAAATTGAAATGTTTACATCAGCACACACATTGACATGATGACATCAGCTGGATCGATGACAAAATAAGCTACAATAAGTACAGGGTGGGGTTTGTTTGGAGTTGAAGGATTCAGAGATTATAGGTTATGTCATTACACTGTTGCAGATGAAGTAAAATCATACATATATACATAAAAAATTTAGATTTCTTCTCATGAAATGATTAAGACAATATGTGTAACTGGGACTCAATATGTAATTATTGAACCTGATTAAAGGTGATTAATGATGTGTAGACAAAGTAATAAAAAGAGGATTGTGTTTGAAAACCTAATTATTCCAACTTTATGGACAATATGACATTCACAAATTTATCCTGTGGAACAGATTGGACCCTTTAACCGGCCAGTTTTGACCCATGGACCTTATATTTGACACCCCTGAATTAAATAGTCAAACCTCTGCAGCTTTTTGGAGGTAAAGCTACTGACAACCTCAGTTATTTCTTTCCATTTTTCTTTTTATTGACTTCATCTGATGCTGCTTTTCAGGTTAACTGGTTCATGTGACCATTATATTTTCTATTTCAAGGTCAAACAAGTTTCTCCTGTCGGCCGTTTTACTGTCTCCATGTTATAAACTCTAAGGGCAAGGGCGCAATAAGAGTATGACATTTCAATAGAAACCCATTTAAATGGTGATTGCCTACAACTGCTGCAGTTATCAATGGCCCATCATTCACACGCTGAGATCGGGGCGATACAGAAGTGTCGTAAATCAAACGGAAATGCTGCGAGATGATTTCACCACACGGATGTTTGTGGGTTTTAACGTGAAGACCAGTGTTGGGAGTTACAAAAGTAATACATTACAGTAACTGATTACTTTTTACTGTAACACATTAGCGTAAGGTATTACCAATCAATTTTCAATAATATTGTACTCGGTAGATGTGTGATTGTGCTGGTATTATAACACACTTTTCACTCAGAATTTAATTGCTCAAGTGGAAAAGACACCATGTTGGATATATTCGAAACCAAATCATGCAGCGTATCATCACATGTGCAATGACCGCAGAATTCATAAAGAGAAGCATTAAGCAAGTAGGCAACCGATTCCAAGGAACTGAGTTACTGGGAATTGGTTCTCAAAAAGATTCAAGATTCAAGAAGTTTATTTTGCCATTTGTGCATAAGTTTAGACATACGAACTCATGTGTGGTTGTTCTAGAGTCAAATAAAAAGGACACATCAGACAAATAATTAAAAATAAAAAGACATACATACACATAAAAAAAAAATATATATACGGGTCATCCCAGAATTGGAGGACATTTTCTGTCCCACCCAAAAAAATCCAAACAGTCCCTCCACAAAACACCAACACATGCACTTGTTATGAAAAGTATCATTGTCTTGAGACAAAATGTAAATATAGTTCTAATGAAATGTGTTCCAAAATATTATTAAAAATACTAAAAGATCTCAAACTCCTCCTAAAGTGTTATTTTTCTCTTGTCCACCTCCTTAGATGACAACCTTACATGTCAAATATAAACATTGTCTGTTATTGTCACATTGTCACTTACTTATACTTATCTATTTATACTGTAAATATTGCGCTTGTATACAAAGGACATTTTTATTTATCTTTAAATTTATTACTAAAAATTTTGTACTCTCCTTTTCTGCACTGTCCTATAATGTGAGCTGCAACACTTGGAATTTCCCCATTGTGGGACAAATAAAGGATCTCTATTCTATTCTATAAATAAACTTTTGTTGATATGTCTGTTATAAAATACAAAAGATAAAACTATTAATTTAATCAACATATTTTGAATAGAAGTAATAATCCACTGTGTTCCTCAACATGTCTGCAACCCTTTAACGTAAATGAATTTAGCAGAAGAAATAGAAACTAATGAGTCACATGACACAGAGGAAATGATATCATCAAACCCTATGCTAACACCATGGCTAGACCAAAGTGAAATTGTTTCTTCTATTTTTCAGATTTTTTCAATCTTTTCAGCCTTGACTGGTTGTCTCACTCTCACTAACGGAACCCTGTTATGCTTATTATCAGAAAAAGACAACTTAATTCAAAGTCTTTTGTATTTATTTAATACAATTAAGTCTGTTCTTGTTGCTAACAGTACCATTTCATCCCACTGCTAGCATCTGTTCCTGAAAGAAAGCTAACATTAGCATAGATTCACAACCCTGTAACGATAATGAAAGTAACAAAGCATCTCCTTTAGTTTACTCGAGGGACAATGCATCAACTGTAATAAAATAAAATGTACATGTATAATTTAGTACAGTTTACTTTTGGTAAATTTTTATCATTACTTTTTTTTCCCCATTTTTTTCTGTTTTTCCACCAGGTACAGGGCAGACGTTAATGTAATGTGAAATAAGCATAGAGTACAACAAATTAAAACATCTAATTCAAAGTGTACCTTTGATGCTTAAGCTGGACCAATCCAATTATTTGATGGTTCATTACTTGGTTTTATTAAATACATGACAAAACTTTATGAAATCATACACTGATTTTTCAAAGATTTTGATGCCCAAATTGTCCTCCAATGACCCATGTGTACTGCAGGCTTTAACACATTTGGTTCCAACTTATTAACAACTGAACATGGAACTAACATACAACTGAAACAATTAAAAACAAATATTTGTAATGTTTGTGTGAAAGCTTACATGTTTAAAGGAGTAAGTGATGTTTCCAATGTAGAAAAGTGAACATAGAGACATTTTCTGCCAACACTCCATGTTGGTTGTATTGATCTTGGTGTTGGTGCATCATAACAAACGTCCATGTGAAACACAACAGCAAAACAAATGTTAAGTGGCAGACAATTAAAGAAACAACGCAATAAAAAATTGCAATCAAATTATTTTTAATCATGTGCTGAACAGTGCATTTTTCTATAACACTTTCACTTTGAGGACTAAATGTTCACTGACATGACTGACTATGAATCACTGTTGTAGAACAGGGGTGTCAAACTGATTTAAATTCAGGGGCCACATTCAGCTAAATTTGATCTGAAGTGGGTCAGACCAGGAAAATAAAAACATAATAATGTATAAATAATGTCCACGCAAAACTTTTGGCTATGTCTGAGAGTGGAAAAAAAACCAAAACATTATGGAAATGCATACATTTACAAAATATCCTTCAAACAATGTGAAAAACTTAAACAAACTGAAAGAAAACTGTAATTTTAACAATATTATGCATCAGTTGATCATTTATACATTACATTATGACTTACAGTGGATCTACTAATATACAAGAAAACAAAAATACACAAAATATTTAGTAAAAGGCAGAACATTGTTAAAATTACACCTACTTCTCTTAAGACTTTTAGGTTTTTTCACATTCATATTTGTTAAGGTTATTAACAGTTTGTTTTTTTGTCAAATAATGCACTGTTTTCGTATAAATACATAAAGATATGTGTATTTACAAAGAGAAAAATCTGGAATTGTGAGTATTGATAGGTTCTTATGATAGTATCTGATCTGACCCACTTCAGGTTGAATTGGTCTGAACATGAAACCTAAAAATGATTGTTAATATCTAAGTGTAATTTTAGTATTTCACAAATTTATCTCAAGGGCCAGACTATAGCAGATGACAGTGTTTCCACATAAAAAGCCTCCCAACATCCAAATGAGTCATATCTGATGACCATTAAAAGATGACAAACTGCATTTTACCTGAATTATTTCAACATATTGATAGAATTAGTGAATCAACAGTATTAAGCTTTTCAGATCAGTAGATGTTAGTTGTTGCTGGTAGCTGTTTGGGCCTTTGGGGGTAAAAAAAATATTTACAATATAATTCCATAATTAATTTGAAGTATTATTTCATGTACTGTATGTAATGGACACTTTGAAGATGGGGTTATGATTGAAATGAATTATGTATTGTGTAATGAGTTTGGAATGGCATGTTTTGTTTTTTCTTTTGTAATATTTATTATAAGTTGCTAACATAAGTGGTCAAAGAACTAGCAATATGAGAGAAGAGGTACATGGCTTTTCTTTCTTACCTTTCTTTTTCTTGTTTTCTTTGTTTTATGACGTTTTTATAAATATCTGCAAACTATTGATTGCTTCTATGCATTCTTTCTCACTCTCATTAAAATTCCACTGTTACAGCACTTACATATGCATACATTTAACTCCGAGGGTCTTACATTAAGCAAAAATGATGTTAATTTTGCTTAACGTGGAATAAAGGTTGAGAATCATTGCTTTAACTATTTCCCCCTTGGACAGCTACTAGGAACAACCCATATATATTACTAGTTCTACCCATGGAACATTTAGTTTTCCCAGTTTGTTGTTTCTTTTTTCAGTGGCTAAAATCATCACTACTTCAGCAAAACTTCATGAGAAAACTGTGAAAATGTATCATTCTTCTTCTTATTATTATTATTATTATTTTTTGTATTTTTTTGAAAAAATAACTCAATCAAAAAGAAAACTAAATAAAAAAAATTCAAATAAAAAAATAATTTAAATAAACAATATTTTTTTTAATTAAAAAAATTCAAACAAAGAAAAAGAAATAAAGAAATAAAAAAAGAAAATGTATAATTGAATTCTATTGGTTGGCCTAGTATGGGTTGTAGTCACCTCATCTATCACAGCATCTGTTATGTTTGAAAAACTAAACCTGTTCTAATGGTCGTCAAATCACATCTATAGTAATATAACAGAGACATCAAAACTCAAAATTAAGGGTACGGGGGGGTGGTCAAATGTTATCTTTATGGGGGAAAGAGTTAAAGGATGTGTTTACTGTGTGTGCTTTGCAAAGTAGTTGAAATACTGAGGTGATTCCTGATTTGTAGGTGTGGACACCTACAAATACATTGGCACAGTGTTTGACAACCAACTAAAATTCCATCCAAACGCTGAGTCAATTGTTAAGAGAGGACAACAAAGAATCCATCTAAGAATGCTAAACTCTGTATTTCTAAAACAATTTTAAAGAACTTTTATTATTCTTTTATAGACAGTCTTTTACTTTTCATTTACATGCTGGTTTAACGGGCTGTCAGTGAAAGATCAAAACAGTCTAAACAGCATCATTAAGGTCTGCTCTATAATAATTGGAGTTCAGTTCAATGACCTGGGCTCGCTGTGGAAAAGGCAAGTTGTGCTGAAAGCCAAATGTGTAATCAGTCAGCCGGGCCATGTCCTGAGGAGTGAATTTATTCTAATGCCCTCAGGGCGGTGCTACTGCGCAGCCAGGACTAAAACACTCCGCTACGCTAACTCCTTCATCCCATCCTCTATCAGGCTCCTGAACTCTGTTATTGGGGGTGTAGACACATGTGTGGTGTTGCACTGTTTTGTTCAGGTGTTGTATGTTGTGGATACTGACTGTTGTATTGCAATTTATGTACTGTATTTTAATCATTTTAATCATTATTATTGTTGCCCTCCATGGCAGGGGCTGTGCTGCTGCAAACTGAACTGCCCATTGGGATGAATTAAAGTTTCTTTCTCCCTCTCTCTCGCTCTCTCTCTCTCTCTCTCTCTCTTTCTCTCTCTCTCTCTCTCTGATTTGTGTGGACTGATCAGTTTTTATTGAACTAAACTCAGACATTATGATGAAACTGAATAAATACCTCTTCAGTGAGATTGTTCAATACAGCAAGCATTTTATTTTAACCACAGACAGCACACAGGGATCAGACAAACCGAAGCAGAAACAACATGTGATCAGAGACATGTCCCTAAACGCTGCACTGTGTCCTCCTCAGCTCTGCAGACCTTGTGCCACTGCTGTGCGTCACCTTACAGGAGTACAGGTCTCGTGTGTTCCATAATGCCTTGCTCAAGGACAGGGTGCTGCTGCGAGCAAACTTCCCCCCGTCCTTCTCCACCTCGTTCCCTATCAGGACGCCCTCCGTCACCTGGTTTCCGTCCACTTCCCAGCTCACCGTGGTCCCTTCTGGGGTGTAGTCGGTGAGCAGGCAGACCAGAGTGAGCTGACCTTGGGCCAGCTGCTCAGAGGACGGAGGGAACAGGGACACGGACGGGGGCACCGACACACCGGCTGCAAGGAAACGACATACTGTCAACACACCGTCACTCATCTACACACTCATACACAGCAGTGGTTTCTACATGCTGATGTGTGTGAGTCTACACCAACCCCAGTGTTCACATATATCCCATTTTAATGTCTGACAAATAGGAACCAAAGGACAAACTCAGTGGCCGTGGCAGAGTTAGGAGGTTCAACTAAAGCAGGGGTGTCAAACTCATGTTAGTTCAGGGGCCACATACAGCCTAGTATGATCTGAAGTGGGCAGGACCAGTAAAATAATCTAAATAATAGGATTAGAACTTATAAAAAATGTCAACTCCAAAGTTTTCTCCATGTTTTTGAGTGAAAAAAATAAAATTCCATAATGAAAACCTTTAAGTCTACGAACTGTACTTAAACATAACATGAACAACCTGGAAATTCCAAAGAAAAATAAGTGCAAGTTTAACAATATTATGCCTTAGTTTATCATTTATACATATACATCACAACTTACAGATCATACTGGATCTATAAATACATAAAACATTTAGTAACAGGCAGAATATTGTTAAAATTCCACCTACTTCTCTGAAAACAATTCAGGTTGTTCAGATTTGTTCAGATTATTCATTCATTTTTTGTGAAATTCTAGTCTGTAAATGTAAACATTTTTGTTTAATTTTACTTTTTTACACTAAAACAAAGAGAAAACGTAGCTTTTTTTCATTATTTATCAGTTATTGTGATGTTATTTTACCAGTCTGACTCACTTTTATTTTAACATCCTTGATTGTTAATATCTTCAGTATAATTTTTATATTTCACAAATTCATCCCAGGGGCCGTTTTGGCCCCTTGGCCGTATGTTTGACACCTGTGAACTAAAGTAATGCTCCAACAACATACAGAAGTTAAAGTCAAAATATAAAGAAATGATTCTAAAACGATATAGAGCTGAAGGGCTCTGAAGGTCATGTGGTGTTTTGTTTTTATCTTTTTCTCTGCATGTGTGTGTTTTTGTTTTATTTCTTGTCTTTGTCTTAGTTTGACTATATTCATTGACAGTGTTTACTAAAATGTATGTCATTTTTGTTTTGTGCTTAATCAGAGTTTAATTTATGTGTAGGATGTTTTTAGTTACTCATGAGATTTGACATAAAAATGTAGAGTCGGTTGAAGAACAGGGTATGAAGTGGGATGAAGTTTAATTTATAAATTCCCACTTCATTAAATTCAAATTCAAAATCACTTTATTAATCCATTAGGAACTTCACTGTTTTCTTTCTTTGTACAAAATCTTGCATTTTGTCTTTTTATGTTATATTTGTAATAATTAATGAAATGGAAGTATTAGAGCTGCATGATGTGGTGGAAAAAGTCATTTTATGGTGAGTGACAACACCACCTTATAAACACATATCTATAATTACACACAAAAATATTTTTAAACTCATTAAATATATATTTTTTATTTTTAAAATTTCTTTAAACATATTGATAATATTTTGTCTAGTATATATTGTACAAATTGTTGTTGTAATTTTGTGTCTTAATAGAGGGTTTTAATATGTGTGTCTATAGCTTTATATATATTTATATATTTTACTTTTTTGTTGTATTGATTATTCTTTCCTGCTACTTTTTATTCTACTTGAATGGGGCGACTCTAACACCCAATGATTTCCCCTTGGCATTAATAAAAATATTCTGATTCTCATTTGATTCTTGACAATATTGCAGTATTTTTATTGAGTCAACTTGTTGGTCTTGTACTCAGAAATGACTCTAAAGTGGCAATCAAATATACAAACTTAACTAACACAACATTTAAAAAATACAACTTGAAAACTTGTTCCTTTCATGTTGCACGTTTAACACGAGCCCTCTCTTTAATGTCACCACACAGCGGAGGTTGTGTTTACGCTATGTTTGTATTTCTGCTATTACATCACCACAAGTCCTCAAAAATGTGGACCTATAAACTGGAGCCCTTTGCAGTTCTACAGTCATACAAATTGAATTTTGTGAGTAATTCAATTAATTGTGCAGCCCAACAAGTATACATCTATATAAAATTATTTGTGCATAAATATCATTAGCCTAATAGTTTACTTGCCAAATTGTGATATCTGTGTAACTTTACTCTGCTGATTCATTTTTGTGCAGATATCACAGTTTGGCAAAAATATGACTTAGGCAATTATTCTATGAGACTAATGATATGGGAACCTTAATCACAAAAATAATGTAAAAATCCAAAGCACAATATAGTATTACAGCTGTGTTACTGCAGCTCCTATGAACAGAATTAATACGACACTTGTTTTGTTGTTAGAGGGGTGTATGATAATATTTTAGTGAAAAAAAAAGTTATAATACTGTGAGAATAAATAAATAATAATAATACATCAGTTTAAACACAGCTCAAATCTACTTTTTTTTTTTTTAAATCTTTAAGTAGCTTAGTTTTTGTTACTTCTTTAGTTGATTTGTTATACTTCTAGAACTGCATTAATTAAATTAAAGAAATTTACCAAGTAACAAGGAAAAACCCCTGTCATGTAACATAAATACTGGTCTGTTTTGACATTTTATATTACACATAACCACTTTGTGGTTTTATGTGTGGCTGTCAGGACCAGATACGTACAACATTTAGTGACACTCACTATGATAAATAAGTTTGTTAATTATTACTATTTCAGTTTCATTAACTGAAAAGTGCAACCAGAAAAAACTATTCTACAATTATTAATAAATTGATTAGGTGAAAAAATGGGCTTAAAACTTAAAATAGTTAAGTGTCTTTTTAGAAACTATGTATAATTTTCTTTTGTTTTACTCTCAGCACCTATAGGAAAACAACTTAACACACTTTTTCTGAAATTAAGAAGCCAAAATAAAGGAAAAACAGACTTACTTTGGATGATGAGTTTGGTGCCTCCGCCAAAAGTGTACCACAGTGATACAGGCTGGTTAAAGCGTCGTACAAAAACCTCTGTTTCACATGACTGAGCACAACGGCACGATATCACCCTGATGTCTTTAACATGTCAGCCTTTATGGACAAACACACATCCAAAGAGTGGACACTCATCTAATTGTAAATCCTCAAAGGCTGAAAACAGCAGGTGTTACAGGTGTTTAGTTCCAAATCTTCTGAAGTTTAATGAGTCCCACAAATGGAAAACAGGCTCACATGGTGAAACCCTGAGCTTGTCAAAATCCCAGAGAAATGATTCCAAAGGTGTTTCCTTTCTACTTTCCAGTCTGATCATTGAGTATTCCTCCAAATGTTCGGGGACATGTAATCACATTTAACAGTGTTATGCAAAAACACTGTTGTAATAGATGTAAACTCCACCGTCTGCAGTTTGGACACCTGTGGATGTTCAGGTAGACGTCCCTCCAGCTGTACTGAACCAGAACACGATCTCTGCTGTGAGTTTGTAGTTGTTTTGCCACTGCTCAGGGTTTTTGTTTGAAGCCACTGTCTACATCAGATCCAGTTTTAGGTCTGACAGATGTTTAAGGTCCGTCCTGATGTGAGTGTGATGAGGAGGAGTCTGCTTCAGTGATCTGTCATCCAGAGCCTGAAACAGAGGTTCAATAATAATCAGCACAGTAAGCAGAGCAGAAGTTTTAATATCCTAGTGAGATTTAATTTAGATGACAGAAATACAACTTTAGCCTCTTTTTCAGAAAATTAAACCAAAGCTTTTCAGCATTAAAACAGAGAATTAGATTAGAACGGCAGAACAAACACCAAGACTTGAAACAGAAAACAACCTGGAAAGAGAGGACAGTGGAAAAGTCCAAACATGTCTGAGCTGATGTGAGGTTTCCAGTGGTGAAGAACTAAATGAGCCCACAATGTACTCAGAGAGCAGTAAAAGCTAAAAACTACTGATATGCAAAGTGTGTGTGAAGAACTTCCTGACTTTGTAATTTTGTTTGATCTGTTGCTACTGTCCTTTCATTAACCTTATAACAAGTCTAGGAGAAACTTCATGGAACTTCTTCTTATGGTTCACACGAGGTTAGTGTATTTACCTTGAATCCTCTAGTTTCTGTTGTAACGGTTCAGAAATGGGGCTCATTTAAAGGTACGTATGAGAAGCAATATACAGTAGTGGAAAAGAGTTTTCAGACACCCTTAAAGTTTTACACAACTTTAAATCTTACAATCAAATTTATCCAGAAAAACATGTTTTATCTGGTATGAGCATTAGATAGACACAAACAAATGCAGTCTTGGTGTTTTTTTCTTCACGTAAAAACATGTAGTAGGTGGAACTAATGTTTTAGTGTTGGAGCACCTTGGACTCATTTTAGGAACGTACAACAAACAAATCTACTGCCATGGCAATCTGTTACTAGACTAGACAAAAAGTTGAGATCATTACCATTACTGGTATTGTAGTCTTCTTATCATTGTTGGTCTGTAATTGTTATTACTATGTAAGTTAACAGTTAACTTTTATCAATGGTAACACCACCATGAACAGGCCTGATACAGGCCTGTTTTGTTCATTGTCTTGTTTTGAAGTTTACAGACAGGGACAATTATTGAAACTTCATTAGGTTAAGTTATTAATTAAGTTTTTTTTCTTCCCACTCCTTTTCAAGCATAAATGAAATTATTTAAATTATTAAAGTTATATGCATTCTGGTGAATGTCTTTGCATTATAAGATACTGTTGTTTTATGTCATTTGTGTTGGTTATTCACTTCCTCGAAATAAATGAAAATAAATGAATGACTAAATGAAGGTTTGGAGAATGGGAAGGAAAATAAAAATGCAATGTTTGTGTTTTTGCACAGTTTGTAGAGTTTGCCCTTGAATGTTCTGAGGTGTGCAATGTAAACGGGTTCATTGCAGCCACTGATATTGTTAAAATGTTCATCTTTATTACAAAATGTGTTTGTTGTTCTAAGAACAAGTCACATTATTGTCATAAGCACAGTCTTGTTGAGTTTATTTGCATTGTTCAAGCAAAAATCTAAGTTCTTTTTAATTGGAACAAAAAAATATTCAAGAAAAGCAAAAAGTATTGTTATGATGTTGATGTTTCTTTCAATAAAAGCAGATGGAAATTCTCAGGGCCTTCTATGCCTTCAGAGAAGTTCTAGGAAATTTAAGGATTAAATTATATAAATATTAACTGTTACGACCCTGAGGTCGTATATTTGTATTTAGTGTTGTGTGTTGGTTTTGTGTATGTTGTATGTTGTGTTTTTTCCTCCCCACACTGGCCTGTAGAGGGCCAGAGGTGTGTCCATCTGTGTCTGTCTTTAGTGCAGGTGGCGTTAATCTATTGGGTTGACAATCGGGATGCACTGTCTCCTGATTGGTCCGGAGGCAGAACCGTTCCCTCTTAAGGAGGAAGATGGGATCCCCTGCCCCGTCTCCGACCTCACCCCACTCCCATCCAACGCTGTTTTTTTGCTTGTTGTAATTCAAAAGAGAGAGAGAACTTTTGTTAAATGGGTTGGATTTCTTTTGAATACTTTGTAAATAGTTTTGTAAATTATTGTA
>JAPTGZ010000010.1:7462121-7472137 GCA_029814645.1 Fowleria isostigma | reverse complement strand
AAAAAAAAAAAAAAACAGAGACAAAACCGGGGTGGGGGGGGCAAATAAAGCCAGGGGTATAGCAGGCACAAACGAAGCCAGTGGGAGAGGGCATGAATGAGGCTGAGAATGGCGTGCATGAACGAAGCTGAACAAACTGTTATAATTCCACGGCTATGTGTAATTTTTACTCGTGTCTTGGGCATGAACGAAGTGGGGGGGCAGTGGGCACAGATGAAGCCGGGGATGGCGAGCACAAACAAAGATGACAGGGGAGGGTATAAATGAAGCCAGTGGGTGAGGGCACAAATTAAGCTGGGGGCGGTACTTCATGCCAGTGCCTCCATATGTGCCAGCTGTCTCTCCACGACACAGGATTTAAAAAATGCATCACTGCCCCTTTGTTCCGAAACACAGGTCTGCTGTTTAAAAGTCTTTCTCACCTCTGTCCCACCTTTGTCATGGCTGTGGAAGTCGATCAATAGTGGAAAAAAGGTGGGATCACCATCTCACCCTTTTTCCGGGATCTTTGTCTGAAATCATCTAATGATAGCAAATTTATATTAATTATAATGTATTAATGATACCAATTTTACAAATTCCATGTTTATTTATACAAGTTCAAACACAACATAACACAGACAGAACAAGTGAATAATGTGGAAGATAAAGAACAAAAAGGTACATTTAATGCAGATTCTGATGGGTAGAAGTCTTTTGCACAACACAAACCCATCTACAACTGCAGTAACAACACTATGCATAGTGTACTAACTTCATTTATCCATCACAAAGACAAAAAAGTTGCATAATTTTGCTGTAAAATTCAAAGTAATGTAAAACACATGCAAATTAAAAAATAATCTCAAAGGAAGACTGCGTTAAATACATTTTATACAATATTTTTGATGAAAAAAGTGCTTCTATTTGTGCCAAATGAGCCTAGTCCAAGCCCAGCTGAATCTGAAGTGGTTCTTTTAACATGACCCAGAGTAAACCCACATAAATACCAGACTGTTGCTTCAATAAGTTTGTATCCAGACCATGCTTCATTGAGCTTTGCTGGCATGACGAAGCAAAATACAGACTTAAAACGGCGAGTCGTACATTAATTTGTGCAAGAAGCTGATATTCAAATACAGTAGGACTTTAACCTCTGCGTTTCCTCCTGCCAGAGCTAGTGTTGGATCCTACTCCTTCATATTCATTTTATCTGGTTGAATTCCTCAGTGCTCCGTGTAGGAAATATCCCACTAGTGACTGTACTGACTCCAGAATTTAATTTGTGTAAACAGAGTGAAAAGAGTGTCTCCACCAGTGGGAATAGGATGGTCTTCTTTGTTGCAGCTCCAGATCACATTTTAAGCCAATACATCACTTTTCCTTTTGCATAAAATAAAGTCTGAAAGAACTAGTAATGAGGAGTAAATAAACACTTTGTGGCCCTTCACCCTGCATATTTATGTTTCCACTTGTCACAAGAATAGAAAAAGAAACGCTTTGGTCGCGCGTCTGCGAGAATAAAATGCACCACAGCAGCGCAGCCCTTTACTGAACTTGTGTTCTTTCTGTGTAAATACAAAAGTCACCCATCCATTTAGATAATCAGTGCAGTAATCTCCCTCTTTCTGCTCATCTGTTTGTTCCCAACAAATAGAGGAGTCAGGGCCATGGCCAGATTACTGCGGCCTGTGGATTAAACACCAATGATAGACCCTGTTCTGTGGATGAAGGGAAAAAAAAATCAACTCAAATGTAAATTCACGTCTGTTCATTTATTATTAATCAACTAGTCGTATTTATATCAGTAAATTATCATTTTTTCCCCACTGAACAATCATAAATTATCAACATAATGTGTGCTTTTGCAGTCAGGGTGTGTTTATTTCTGCTTTATATGAACACTGTAGGCGAGAGAATGGCTAACCTCGCTGTGTTTATAGATGTGTTTTGTCCTACAGGCAAGTAAAGGAAGATCAAAATAAAACACACTTTAGACATTATGATCAGCGCGCATTATCGTCGCTCTTATTATGTGATGATAAATTTAACCCATAAAGACCCAAACATCCACCATCTACCGAAATCATCTACTGATATAAATGGTTTAATCTCTGTTGATCTACTAATACGTATATATAACTGGTGTAAAACACAGTTTGTCATCTTTTCATGGTCATCAGATATGACCCATTTGAACATTCAGAGGCTCCGTAGTTACAGTGGAAATTCACCAGTAAAACCCATGGAGCTGGATCAATGACAGTGGATGGACACACTGGGTTTATGTTCAGTTAATGAGACATTGTGCTGAAAAAGTCACTTTTTCTTCAGTTTTCTCTGTTTTTGAAATAATATTCCTCAATTTTATTCTAAACTTATATGAATATCTATAGGATTTGTAAATTAAATGTTGGAAATTACCTAATTTTCAATAAAAAATACACAGAATGCCCAAGATAATATCACAACAACTGGCAATAAACCAATTAATGACTGTTAAATATAGAGAAAAATTCAATTAGGAAGTGACACAAATGTCACACCAGGTTCTTATGAGTTAATATACTATACAGGATGATGGGAATATGTCAGGTTAACAGGATTCAAGTAGAGTCATAAAAAGTCTTAAGAGTCTTGGGTTTACAAATCTGAATTTAATACCTTAAAAAAGTCTCTAAAAGGTATTACATTTGATATGTTAGGTTTTAAGTTATGTTGACATAAATTTGTTTGCTCTATTGTGTTTAATCCATAAAGACCCAAATGACACAACATATTCAGATCTAACCTGTTTAATACCTGTTGATCCACTAATCATATAAAATAATTGGTGTAAAATACAGTTATTCATCTTTTCATGGTCATCAGATACAACCCATTCAGAGGCTCTGTAGTTACCAAGGAAACACCAACATCATCTACTACATTGATTCACCAGTAAAATCCATAGAGTTGGATCAATGACAGTAGATGGACACATTTCTTTTTACATTCAGTTAGTAATATCTTTGCTGAAAAAGCACCTTTTTCTTCATTTTTCTAATTAACTTTGAATTTACTTGAGTTTTCTTGAACAGCTACATGATCTGTGAATTAAATGTGGAAAAATACAAAAAAAATAAATAAAAAGCAAAATAGAGAGGATAGTATTATTTTAAAAATGGTGAAAAATTAGCTAAGAAAGAAAGAAATAGAGAAAAACTCATGTGGGAACTGCCGCAAAAGTAGCTCTAGGTCTTGATGGGTTAAATTGGTCTGGGAAAAGTCCAAGCAGCAAAGTAATGTTAACTGCCTCAGTTCCAGTCGTTCCAACCCAACAGTTTATATTGGAAATGGGAACCAATTATCTCTAACTTTGCAGAAATGATCACAGAACATTCAGCTCAACACACGAACATTCAGCCCAACACACGTCCAGCCTTTAGTCACGCAGCATCGCCCGAGAAAGCTGACTATGGGAACTTTAAGGGACGGCATGCAAGTGAAAAGTAATGGAGAAGGAAGTACAACTTTAATAAGCGCCTGGTTGAAGAAAAGATCCTTCTTGATCAGATTGATGCAAGTTTTCCTAAATTCTAGGAGTCAGAAACTTTTACCAATATGGTCATGAAATGGGCGTGGTAGCAGTCTAAAAGAAGAACTTAAAAAGTCTTACATTGAACTTGTAGAAACCTGTAGGAACCCTGGATCAAGCTAATGCTTCTTAGGCTACATTTAGACAGTGACAATTGGAATCAAAAACGCAAAAGTTGGGTGTTCTCACTTTGAATTCCACGTTAAGACATGTGTTTTGGGTGGAAAATCTGCATGCAGACGGAACGCAAAAGTGTGTCGTATTTTGTATTTATGGATGCAGTATGCATGCCATGAACTTATGCAGTACTTTTCCATACTTTCATGGTGTCCAAAGCACTTTACAAAGCCTCACATTCACCCATTCACGCACACTGATACACCAGTGGGCGACTGCCATGCAAGGGCCTGGTAGCAAGTTAAATTTTAGTATCTTGCCTAAGGACACTTCAACATGTGATTGGAACCGCCAACCCTTTGATCATTGGATGACCCGCTCTACCACCTGCGCCACAACCACCTGATGGAGGTGGAGTTATTAATTAATACCATGTGAATTAAAATAAACAACCTGACAAGTTTTTTTCCTGTACTGGCGCATGCCTATGATGTAAACTCTACACAATGAGGAAATACAGTTTTGCATTTTTAATCCTATGGACGGAGATGCAAGATTGGAGCGTTTTTTGTCTAACAGCCCAAAAATATCAATTGGCGTCTGTCTGTAAAAAAAATTTCAATAATCTTCTTCTCTGAAACCATCTATCAGAATGACTTGAAATTTGTGGTGGAACATCTTTGGGCTAAGGTCTACCAAGTTTGTTCAAAAAACTGAGAAATATACATTTTTGAATTCTTTATGAATTATTGAAATTTAAAAACCCTATTGGTTTATAATGGGACAAATTTCAAAGTACTCTAACTTGAAAACAGTGGGCAATATGGATACAATTATTATTGGCAATAGATAGGAAGTCACATATGGGCTTTCATTTGGGGCCATGACCTTTGACCTTGAATGGTTAAACAAATGTCAGTTAATGTTGTATATTTGCCGTTGGACTACAGGAGCTTTGATCCTATTTGTAAGATTTCCACTCTGGAAGATGGTTTCTCTTTTTTGCATTTTCAACCCCCAAAAACGTTCTTCCTGTCTAAACAAAAGGTACATCTGATTAAATATTTTGTTGTTTTCATTTGGGAGCATTGTCGTGTAAACCAGGCCTTAGAAAAGCATGTCTGAATTTACACTAGCCTTGTACACATCTGCAAAAATGTGGTAAAAGGTTCTGGCACCATCCGCTGTCGTTCAAGAATGGGGTTAAAGGTTATCTTGGTTGCATCCTTCGTCCTCAAGGTTGTGGTGACAGTCAGGAAAACATGTTTTTTGGTGGAGTGCATCGTGATATTAAAATTACTAAAACCCCAGGTAAGAAAATGGCACATTAAAAGCATGTGCCTTCATCAAAACCTGCCGTTGTCAGGTCGTAGTTGTAGCCCGGAGGTTTTTTTTTTTCTTTCACGTAACGAGGAGAAGTTTCAAAGCAGTAAGGCACAGATAGCGGAAGGAAGGAGAATGACAAGCTGACACTTAGGGATGGAAATATTCACCATTACTCCAGCACAGAAACAGCAACCCACACTGAATTTACACCATATGCTACAGGTCCATGTTTTGTTCATTTTTAACAAAAATGCTGCAGCTGTAAATGAGTGACATCACATCTCCTGCTCTTTAAGGTGTTGTGCATTTCTATATCCAGTTGTTGTTGTTTGGTGTTTCCTGTCTTTTGTTTGTATTAGTTTAGGTCCTAGATGAATAAATCTAATCCAGCTTTAATGTAAATAATGGACACATACTAATCCTACTAGTTATCATATCAGTTTTTGTCCTTGTACTGGAGCTCATTCTATTGAATGTCAGTTGTTTTTCAAGAAAAATGTGCATATAATCACATATTTATTCCTTTAACGTGGTTTCTGTTTTTTGTTTTACTTGTTACTATGGAGAATCTTCATCTCTTTGCACCATTGACGGTGGCTTTTTCATTCACCAGGGATGCACTTAACATATTCAAAACTTCACTGAAAAAATTCAGATAAGATGTTCTGAAATGGAAAACTAGATGATTTTTGGTTTAGCTCAGAGTTTATTCAACTTTTCTGCTTCTAAAAGAAGTTCCATGGAAAAGAGCCATTCTTTTCATATAAAGAAATTTTTATCTAAGTTAAAACTAGAAAGAATAACTTCATCAGAGATGTGTTTATAATGTTTATTCTCATTATATACTTTAAAGTACAATTATGTTATGAGTAAAGATTAATTAATTAATAAAGACATAAACAGACGCCAGTGACCAAAAGCATGTATTAATAAAGTACACATATAAATGCATGTATTAATCTAGAATAAACATTTAAATCACTAATCCTATTAATGTATGGAAATTATTCAAATAAATGTAGTTTCTCAGGTTTTCATCATCTTCAGATATGAGCCATTTGGACGTTCAGATGCTCCATAGTATGACAGGGCAAAAAAAATCATATATATATATTTTTATATCAGATGATATCAACATGTATCACAATATAAATCATAAATCAAATCACTATTTTTGTCAAGCTTAAATTTTTCTTCCCTCATAATTTGGTTGTGAAGACATCAGAGGGTTATTTTCTGTCAGAGGTTGAACATGACAGATGTGCTGAAGAACATTATTCAGTTGTTTCAGATAAATAACATAACGTACGTGCACTTGAAAACCTTCGGCCAGATTTATCAGTTGCACTACTGCCACCCAGTGGCCGGACTTATCAGTGCATGTCAAAGTTTTTGGACGGATGGAGCTTATCCCAGATACTTAAGGGTTAAGGCGGGGTACACCCTGGACATGTCACCAGTTTCTCGCAAGGCTGACATATAAAAACAAACAATCACTCTCACATTCACATTAAGTTATTTTGTGAAATATATAGTTACCGTGTTATAACCCAGAACTACTCCATAGTAAACATGGAAACACTAGCATTGTTTTGTTTTGTCATGTTCATTCAACAATAAAACCCATGTCTACCTAGACTACCTTAACCCTAACTGTTGAAACACACACTTTTTCAGTTTTTATATATAATAAACTTTTAATTTACTCTGAACATTAAAAACCTCTAAATGGTCTTTAAGTTAAATACAATATCTGATGTAAAAAAAATTCAAAATGAAGAGGATGATATTATAATTAATGATGAAAAATCACTAATTTAGAAGTCGTGACAAAAACAGTTCTATACTTTTAGAGGTTAAATGAAAAACGAGAGATTTTCATGGTAGTTTTTTATTACTTCCTACAGTTATTAACAGAACAGCATATGTGGTTCGTGGGTAAAGTACTATACATCTGTGCATGAGATTATTTTCTCTCTTCTTGCTTTAAAAGAAACATAATTAAAGTACTTTGAAGCACCTGTGGCTTAATTTAATTGATTGAATCACAAGTGTAAAGAAGTTTTCATGTCCTTATCTGATCATTTGAAACGCTGCCTCACATTTTTTGGATTAGGGCTGCAGAGAATTTGCAATAAATATGTATTGATTGGAAAAAACAAAACAAAACTTAACACAGTAATTGGCAAATGTTTTCTGAAGACGAGGAATAAATTGTGTGAAGTGGAAACACTCAAGTCAAAAAAACAGTACTGTAAATTGAAGACCCAGGTGCTAAAAGTACTGAAGTCACAACAAAGTCTGTTAAAGATATTTATAGGCTGCACTTTGTGAAATAAATACAACATGAATATATTGAACTGTCCAAAGTGTGACTGCAGTACTTTTAACGTCAGGGTGACGGTGAGCAGTTCTATTTTTGTGGCAACATTCATGTCCACATGTTTCACTTACCCTGATTTGTTCTAAAATGTGTCATATATTTAAAACAAAGTAATTTAATTATGTGTTTAAGTGTTGTCATTATTTCAACATAAATTAAATGCATTTCAAATATTATTTTATATTTTACACCCCTTTCTGGCACTAGTTCAATCTCATTGTCTACCACATTAACCTGTAATTTATTTAATTACCTCCACCAAAGATGTTGTGTTTTTGCCGGTGTTTGTGTGTCTGTCTGTCTGTTAGCAAAACTACCCGACAGATTTGGCTGAAACTTTCAGGACATGATGGAAATGACACAAGGAACAATTGATTAGATTTTAGGAGTGATCCGACATTTTACTCCCATCCAAATGCACTAATTCGGTTCGAATGGTGTTAGGTGGGGTCTCTGCTCTCCTCCATGAGGGTGTGGGCGGGGCTACCGGCGCTTTACTGACTGTGTGTGTGAGGAAGGGGGAGGGGCCAGGTACTGGGGCTGTCTGTCTGTTAGCAACTTTACGCAGAAACTACTGGATGGATTTTGAGGAAATTCCAGGATTTTTTGAAAGGATTCCTTAACATTGGGAGATAGGACCATTTTCGGCATGTGTGCTTAAAACCAGGTCAGGTACTTAACAGGTAACAGGTAAAAAAAAATTTAAAATTACGTACTGTCCCATTTGTTTAGTTTGAAAAAGTGTCGAGCCTATTGTGAGAATGTCAGGAGTATAACGTACAGCTTTTTATGCACAAATGTAGGGAGTAAAAGTAAAAAGCTGCCAGAAAAATAAATACTCAAGTAAAGTACAGTATGTGTAAGTACTGTAGTGAAGTACTTATACTTTTTTACTTCCCACCTCTGGAAACATGTGGACATAAAATGTTGCCGCAAAAAAGAGAATCACCCATATATAAGCAGGATCTAAAATGCTAACGACTGAGAAAATGGATTAAAATGGAAGACGACGTTTGTTTTTATTAATTTTTTATTTTTCTTCAGGTGTGATTCGGACAGCCTTGGGTCCCGGTGACATGGACCGCGAGCAGAGGGAACACTACCAGGTGGTGATCGAAGCCAAAGACATGGCCGGGCAGAGAGGAGGGCTGACAGGATCCACGGTGGTGAACATCACCCTCACCGACGTCAACGACAACCAGCCTCGCTTCACTCAGAGTAAGACGCCGAAGCAGGACAGATTGGAAACAAATGATGAAACACTGAGTCACACTGGCACATTAATTATGGAGCTCAGAAACAGAAAAAAGGCAGGCCAACTGTTTTCCGTACCTTATTAAAAATGAACAATTTATTTAGCAGAATGCAAGGCTTGTAATGTTGACTCTAAGAACGTTTCAGTCACCTCCTTAACGTTTACCGTTAAATGTAAAAGCGCGGGTGGAGACGAGTTTATATTCGCACACTTCCCCGTAGGGACCGACGTGTTGTTGCAGCACACACTAAAAATCACTTCTAAAAACAAATTTCACACTCAGATATCAGTTCATATCCTCACATCTCACAAATATATTTATTTATTCATTAGGAAAGGTACATATTAACTCTTTCCCCCATAAGGACAACTTTTGAGCCCCCCCCATACCCTTAACCCTTTTATTTTTTTCAATAATTTTGCTGCCCTTGATAAACCTGATCTGCACTAAAATGTTGTAGTGTAAATTGTTATAAGACAGTTTTTCTAAAACATTTTTTTCATAATATCTCCATGAAGTGAGTAATAACTAGTATTAGACAATGATCAAATGTGAGAAAACATCAGATAATCAGCATTAAAAAGGTTTCTACTACTTAGTTTTTACAGTATATCATTTTCTGATGGTAGGATTTACATACATGTTTCTTTGCTTTAAAAATTAAATGCATGGTGTCCAGCTAATTGGACATTCTTGTAACTCCATGACAAAATCTCAACTAAGATTCTCATAATTCATGCATGAAAGGGTTAATGAAAGGTTTTGACACCTCTGTTATATCTCTGAAGATGTGATTTGACGACCATTAGAACAGGTTCTGTCTTTTTTTCAAATGTAAAGATGCTGTTATAGGTGGAGGTGACCACAACCCATACTAGGACAACCAACAGGATTAAATCATTTTTTTAAAAATTTATTTATAAATTTATTGATTTTTTTTATTTTTAATTGTTTTAAATTTTTAAAATGTCTTTATTATTTTTTTTTTTTTAAATTTAAAAATTATAACTTCATTTTTTTTGGTTTTTCCCAAAGTTTGCTGGGGTAGTGATGATTGTAGCCACTGGAAAATGAAACAACACACTGGATAAACAAAATCGTTCCATGGGTAGAACTAGTAACATATATGGGTTGTTCCTAATAGGCATCCAAGGCGGAAAGAGTTAAAGCAACACCAGAGAAGTTTTTGCTTGCAGGGTTCCCCTAAAGCAGGGGTCTCAAACATGCGGCCCGGGGGCCAACAGCAGCCCGCCAAAAGGTCCAATGCGGCCCCCAGGATGAATTTGCAAAAGGAAAAAATGACACTGAAGATATGAACACTCAAGGATATTGAAGTCATTTTAGTTCAGGTTCCACATACAGATCAATATGATTGAAA
>JAPTGZ010000010.1:7246289-7264936 GCA_029814645.1 Fowleria isostigma | reverse complement strand
AGAGACCCAGAGAGTACGTGAACGAGGGGGGAGGGGGGGGGAGGGAGGGATGTGTTTAAAGCATTTGGAGAATGTAACAGGGTGGGGCCTTCCACAACCACTTCTTGCTGAAAAAAAAAAATTGCGTGTGGGGGAAGTGCAGGATGAGAAATGATTCATGATGTAATCTAAATTAGTCAAAAGAAAGCTGAGAGACAGACCCACCTCTGTGGGAAAAGGGCAAAAGAGGAGCAGCCTTCTCTTGTCACCACAGCAAGAAAACAGCTCCCTCCTCCTCCTCCTCCTCCTCCTGTGTCTGGAGGAAAAACAAACCACTGACTTGCCTTCTCCATAGTGCTTTCCTGTCTGAAACGGGCGTTACTTCCCGTAGATGTTTTTGCCATGTGAGTCAAAAATGGAAAAGCAGACTTGGGTCGAGATGAGCTCCACTTTCACAAGAGGAATTTTATAAACTACAGGTCAAACAGTGAGGAGCTGTTGTGTCATTATTATTTCAACAGCCCATAATGCCACCTTCCTCTTTGACTTAGATAACATGACACACTTAGAAACCACACAGTAACAGAGATGTAACAATTACTGGTAGAATGAGAAACCATGGTAAAATTCACAACAGTTAGTATTACAGTTTCAAATTCTAATTATTAAAACCGTGGTTAATTACCAAACTTTGAAAAGCTCAGGGTGATACTGCTCATTTCCTGGAGAAGCAGCAACACTCCAGGCACACACGGAATTATGTTTGGCCTCCGAAAAACATGGCAGAAGGCGCTTGCATGGACCGCGCCCCCCCCCAGTAAAAGGACAAAGTTGGAAGTATGGATGAATTTTGGATTTTTAACCCATGAAGACCCAAACATCCACCATCTACTGATATAAACTGTTTGATCCCTGTTAATCCACTAAATCATGTAAATAACTGGTCATCAGATATGACCCATTTGGGGAATCAGAGGCTCCCTAGTTACCACGGAAACCCCATCATCTTTTACAACATTGATTCACCAGTAAAACCCATGGAGTTGGATTAATGACAGTGGATGAACACACTGGGATTATATTCAGTTAATTGAGAGATTTTGCTGAAAAAGTCACTTTTTCTTCAGTTTTCTCTATTTTTTATATAATAATCCTCAATTATTCTCGAAACTTATGAACATCTACATGATTAGTAAATTAAATGATGGAAAATACCTGATTTCAGCTGGGAAAAAAACACAAATCACAGAAGATAATATTACAATAAACGGTGATAAACCACTTAAGGACAGTTAAATATAGAGAAAAAAAATCATTTGGGAAGTAACACTAATGTCACAGTGGGTCCATATGGGTTAAAGGATGCTGAAGGGAAACTAACTGAAGATGGTCGACCTGTCTGCAGAAATAAAGTTTCCAGAAAGCAGGGGGCAACACTTCAAATTTGGTGAAGCACCCACAGCTTTATTACATATTTCAATGTTTCTGCCAACAGAAAGTACATTTTGCATGTTATTTTATAAGTTAAACTACTTCAGTGTGTGTACAAGTACTTTTTGAGCACATTTCAACAACAGTAATAATAATGATAACCGTGATAAATTTGGTCACAATAACCCTGATGTGAAATGGTTATATCATTACATCTCCACACAATAACATGTCTTCACTGTGCATCTGGTCGCCTCATTCCCTGTAAATTCTTCTTTCAAACTTAAAGGCTGAAAAACTGAACAGCCTGGAGCAATGCTCTTGTCTAACAGGCAGCGGTAAGAGAAGGGAAGCCACTTAGTTTTGGCGACAGCGACCCAGATAGTCAGGCAGGCAGTCAGGGTAGGGCACAGAGACAGGAGGCCAGGCGGAGGCAGCGGCGATAAGGAAGCCCCAGCACTCACGGGATTGAGGCCCCAGATAAGAGCTGGGAGCTGTCGCTGGATGACTTTATCATACGGCACCCGCTGGGGGTGGCACCGTTAGGGCTGGAGCCGGGCAACGGGAGGGGGGGAAGGGGGGTCCGAGGCGGCGTTAGAACAGGTACTGATGCTTCACACAGAGGCCGTGGTGGAGCTACAGAACAGAGGAAGCAAGACAACACCAGACCCTACCGCCAGCCTTTACACCTCACCCTGTCACACCGACGCTAGCGGCTAATTTATAACCAGGAACAGAAAGGACGAGTGACCACATGGGGGCAAGAGAGAGGCAGGGAGATAAAGACAACACACAGCCAAAGTCTGCTTCCTCACTGGTGACGGTGGCTCCGTAAACCAGCTTGCAGAATGGCTCTCAGTTAATTAAATTCCAGCTTATAAGTGGTGCTTTGGGAGTGGATGTGGGGAGCAGAGGAAGGATAGTGGGTGGGGGGTGGGGGGGGGGGTGGAGTCAGCCTGCGCCAACAGGCCTGGTCTAACACCGCCGAGTGTCTCTTCCCGTCAATCACTATCTATGCTCTTCCATGGCTCTAATCTGTATCTTCGTTTGTAAGTGGTGCTCAATCTTGTTAGCTGCTAAATTGATTGCATGTCAGAGGTTAGTGTAGGTCTGGCTCTGGGGGCTGCACAACGCTTAGGGTCAACTTACAGTGGGGGAGCAACCGCCGAACACACACGGACACAAAATCAGTCAGTGTGTGTTCACATGGACACTGATATACTACTACATATCCAAATATGACAGCATTTCAGCAGTTGATATAAACACCATCTATTTTCTTCCTAACCCATAAGGACCCAGTGTCACATCTGTGTCACTTCCCAAATATTTTTTTCTTTATATTTAACCATCCTTAAGTGGTTTATCATCATTTATTGTAATATTATGTATGTATTTTGTGGGGGGATTTCTGTGAAAATCTGGTATTTTCCAACTAATTTACTAATCATATATAGATTGTTCATAAAAGTTTTGAGTAAAGTTGAGGGTTATTATATCAAAACCAGACAAAACTGAAGGAAAAATTTACTTTCCCAGTTAAATCTCTCATCAATTGAACATAAACAAACTGTCTCCATCCACTGTCATTGATCCAACTCCATGGGTTTTACTGCTGAATCAAGGTTGTAGAAGATGATGATGGTGTTACCATGGTAACTATGGAGCCTCTGAACGTCCAAATGGGTCATATCTGATGACCATGAAAAGATGAATAACTGTATTTTAATGATTTATGGTTTTTGTAGATGGTGAATGTTTGGATCTTGATGAGTTAAGAAAGGTTAGATAAAGAGAAAATTTTATTTGGGAACAGATACAAAAGTAGCGCTAGATCTTTATGGGTTAAAGTCCACTGCGTATATAGTATAGATTCTTGACTCGTAACTAAATCATTAGTTTATTTGTTAACAGATTTGTGGTTTCAGTAGTTGCATTAGACATGGATTTTAACAGGTTGTGTTTACACATTTTTTTTAATCATGAGATGTAGAATTTCCTTAGTAATTGTTTAAAAAATGAAAAAAAAGCCCAAATACATGGAAATGCATGGCAGATAGTCAGGCTCATAGGATATACTCTTTTGGAAAAATGTTGCCAGTGAGTGACCTTTTCAGACTAGCATTCTCCTTCCTTCCACTCTCTGCATATTACTGTTTCCAAATTCATCAACAGCAACATTTAAGCTTCAACTGTACACTGAAAATGACAAGCTTTGACAAAGGAAAAAAAAATCTTTCTGTGCAGTGTTTTATTTTGCCAGAGTTTAGTAAAGTTTAGTAAGTTGAATATCATGGTTTGCATTCACACACCAAATACACCACTAAAAGTTCTGCTATGACCTATTTTAGAATTGGTACTCTGTGGTACTCAATGAGGCAGTTAAAAATGTCTCTTATTCTGTTTACAGTTTTTTTTTTTTTGTTTGTTTTGTTTTTACATGCACAGACAAGTAACCAGTGGACCACTGAAGGAACATTGAAGCTTTTCTGGATAAACATGGCAGAGCAACACATACATAATACACTTACTGTTGTTCTTTTCCTGTAATTTGTCAGTTGTCTGTAGTTGGGTTACATCGGATAGTTGACATGTTTTCATGTTGAAGTGTTTATTCCTTGACTGTCATTTGCACGGGGAACCTGAATGGAGCTCTTCTAGCTGTGCTCAAGGATCCTCCTATCACCACCAAGAACCAGAATGTTAAGGTGAGTTTTTCCAGCTTTTACCAAAATGCATTGTTACTGAACATTTCTCTGTCTTTATATATACAGGATTCACACGGGTGCTTGAAATTCTTGAATCCTTGAATTTCAATGTGTTTTCAAGGTCTGAAAAGTGCTTGAATTTTAGTTTTTGTGCTTGAAAGTGCTTGTAATTCGAACTCTGTATCGTGATTTATTTATTTTTAATATTAACTCAAACCAAACCTACTTACAGAAAGATGTTACATTTGAAAAAATAAAACTATATGTCATAAATATAATTCCCAGGCATTCTCAGGTTGAGTCCGGCTACATTTTGATCTTAGTCTTTGTCTCTGTGCCAGTGTGTCTGAAGAAGCTTTCCTTTTTTAGGATAAAATTTGTGTTCTCCTTTTTAATTTTTTAGCTTTTTCCTATTATGAAATTTAATTTTAGATGTTCATTGCGTAATAAAAGGTACATAATTATGATTAAAAACGTGTAAAAATAATTATGAGTATATGTTTTCCTGTAGAAATGTATTTTATTAAGGTGTGCACTTAAAAATTTGAAAATAACCTTTAAAAGTGCTTGAATTTGACCTTGAAAATTGCATACAAACCATGTCTATAGTCTATGTCGTCTGCAGACATATGATGGAATAGTTGATGCTTGTATGGGTGAGATTTATTTCCTTCTTCTATCTCCATGTGTTTGTATGCAGGAGCGAGCGGAGCTGCTGGTGGTCAGAGTGCTGAGCAGTTTTAAGAGCAGTGACATTGAGAAAGCGGTGGGCTCACTGGACAGAGCAGGAGTGGACCTACTGATGAAATACATTTACAGAGGCTTCGAGAAACCTTCTGACAACAGCAGTGCCGTACTGCTACAGTGGCATGAAAAGGTACACAACGTCAAAAAATGGAAAAACTATTTGAAATTAACACAGTAGGTCATTTATGAAGTTAGACAAGAACTCTGGAGCACCCGTACATCCACTAAAGCCCCCACAGTCCTCTATCATCAAACATCATATCTAACAATATGATGAATATAGGGACTAAAAAAAACTCATCATAGTTAACAGAGGAGCTATTTCTGTAAAAAAAAAAAAAAAATTCTAAAAGTTAAAAAAAGAAACAGAATAGTTACATTACTGACAGAGCGCACCACCATGTATATACCTCCCGCTCCCAGACTCCTCCCTCTTACGCCACGTATATGAACCTCCTCCGTGCTGAAATCTGGCTCGTGACACTTGCTAGTGGATCATCAGCGTTACAGACTACTGAGTGTGTGACCGGTGAAAGCCCACTCCCGCGAGTCAGTGTCCAGTCCCTCTTGTGGAGGGGGGGGTTCAGTTTTATAATTCGCCAAGGTTTAAGTCACTCCACTGTCTCATCTGTGCAGGAATTACACACAGTATGGGCTGGAGATACGACCCGCAGCTTGTACCTCGCTCTCTCTGTGTGTGTTCACTCTCTCTGTCTCACTGTCTCTCTCTAGCCCCTTTCAAACATGCAATCTAGAATATTTCTGGATAATTCCACCCACTCTTTAACCGGAGTCATCTGTTCAAACATACTACTCTGCTCCGGATAATGTCCATTTCGCCTACATTCACATATAAGGGACATTCTCCAGATGGATTGTCTGGGGGTTCCCTTCGGTCCATCCCCTCAACCCTTCAGGCGGTACGTGTCCAGATCTTAACCTGACATTCTGAACGACAACACCTAACTGGTTAATGTCCGGACTTAATACTAGGGGTTCAGCCGGTTATTATCAGTGTAAAGTTAACCACACATAGCTGGATGGTTGTGTTCAGACACAAAGGTCAAACTGACAAAGTCTTGAGAATGTCTATTTTCATGTTTGAAAGGGGCTTTTCAGTCATGCTGTCTCTGTTTTTCTCTGTCTCTCTCTCTCCGCCTCTCCATCTGTCTGTCTCTCTCCTCTCTCTCTCTCTCTCTCTCTCTCTCTCTTCCCGAAGCTCCTCCCACTGCCTACTGAGACAAAAGTTTTCATGACATTGTTATTTATGTTTAAGAAATGATAAACAGAACCAGGTAGATTGGTAAATTAAATGTTTTCACTTTTTCTTTATAATATGTCACACTGTCCAGCTTTACAATCACATTCTTTTTCATCCAGTTCATTATCTTCGTCAGGTGATTTTCTTTCGTCTTTATTTCATATCATGAGCCCTGTATCATGTTTCCTGCGATGACTCTTTCCTTCTACCCTGTTGTGTGCTCTAGCCCGTGGACCCGTCGCTGGTCGGGGTTTTGCTCAGGCTGTGGTTGACGTTGACTTGACCTGACGTGTGCGTGTCGTGTCTGTCCTCAGGCTCTAGCGGTGGGAGGGGTGGGCTCTATAGTCCGAGTCCTGACCGCCAGGAAGACCGTCTGATCTTCCCGGCGCCCGCAGACACCGACTGTGACCCAGAACCACCGGAGCTGACGACAGGGACGTGTCTCTTCATGTTTCATCCTCCTGGACATGATTCCCGTTTATTTTTCTATTGGAGCTGAGATTCTTCCTGATGCCATGATGTCCTTTTTTTTTTTCTTTTTTTTTTTTCTGCATTTGTTTTTCACTTCTCTGGGATTTTCATGCTCTGGCTGGAAGGCAGGGTGGTGCTGGCACCTCACTTCCTGTCCGTTTGCCAGCCGCGTAGAGAGAACACACACATTTCAGAAGCTTCCCCCACACAGACACACTCTCCTCCAAAGCGGCTCCTTTCAAACTGCTTCACCGATGCCTCCGCCGGCTCATTGTATCCTCTCGCCTCCTCTGCTGTTTTCTTCTCCCTCCTCTGCCTCTGACTCATTCAAGTGTTGAGGAAATGGAAAGGTTTGTTCTTGAATGGACTGGTGACCCATTCAGGGTGTGTCCCTGCCTTTTGCTTAATGCATGCTGGGATTTAAACCCCCCCTCTCCTCCAAATCATTATCTTTTTCAACATCTTTTTCTTTTTTTACTTTCACTGACACCACATTATGTACAGCCTGACTTTCAGGGTGCACTGCTTAGATTCTTTGTTTTTATATCTGAAATAAAAATCTCAATAATGTGCTAAACCTGAGCTTTGATTTCTGTATTTGTCTCTAAGCAGAAGCTGCAGATCAATAAAGTAAAGGTATCAAATGCACTGAATATAGTGTAACTTTCATTTTCTAATCGATGTGGTTAGTAATGGCAGCCGTGAAGAAAATGGTCAGATCTTTTGTATAAGTAGGTAAATCTACATAACATTTCAGGAAAACATGCAAGTAGTTACTGTGGGTGTAAAATACCCTCCGTCAGGGTTTCAGTTTAGTTTCACAAAGATAATATAAAACATAAAGATAAAGAAAACCAGTACAGTGCAGGAAGACGCAAAAAGCCCAAACAGGCTTATCTGAAGCCTCCATCTAAAGAGAAAAAACCCCCCAAAACATTTATTTAATTCAAATATATAAAACGCATGAGCTCAATGACAGAAAAATATGCATGGTTTGAACTCGGCATAAATGAGTACACCCTGTATGAAAAGTAAGGTTTTAATCAATATCAATGAACATAAGCACAGTTTCACAAAAATTTGGACAAAACTGTTTTATAGAACATTTCCTTAAATGAGAACATGATATGTTGTATAGTGTCCCACAGAAAATGTTTATTCTCAAAGAAAAATAAAGGTTTTGTGACAAATCTGTTTGCGGGGGGCCCATTGAGGAGCACTGTACATGCACATACATATAAAAACAGTGTTTAAGACAGGGAGTTTGCAGTAATTAAATAAAATTTTAAACATGATTTAAAACTTTTTATAGTTAAATATTTATTTGTCATATGGGAAAAGTTGTTCCAAAACTTGACACCCCTAAACCTGATAGAAAATGATCCTCTACTAGTTAGATATTTTGGAAGATGGAGACCTGTGGATTGCTGTGTTAATTAAGAATGAACCTGTGAATTTACCATAAAATAGCTCTTAAAATACTCAGTGATGGGGGGCAGCCATGGCTGAGATGGCTAAGCAGTCAGCTGGAGAGTCAGCTAGGGACCAAAGGGTAACCAGCTCGATTCCCCAGACTGGCAGAGAAATGTTGGCTGACGTGCCCTTGAGCAAGGCACTTAACCCTCCATTTGCTCCCCGGGCACCTGACACGGCTGCCCACTGCTCCCCAGCATGCAATGTGTGCGTAATGTACTATCTAGGTTGGGTTAAATGCAGAGAACACTGACCAATAAAGACTTACTCAGGAATATGTCTTTTTCTTGACTCTATCTGATAAATAAAAACACAGGCTTAAAGACTATTAATGTTAAGAATCTGCATCTTTTTAAACAGGATTAGATGCTGTGTGTTATTCTGACCTGGTTGTGAGTAATAAAGCGTTCTCCAGGATCTTGTGAAGGGTAAGAGGGAAAGTACTGGCCCAAACTAGATTACAATATCAAAGATAAGGATAAATTAAGTAGGGGAATAAGGAGGGAGTTTTACTATTATATGTTACTATTAATTTTTCTTGTACATTAATGTCCATGTTACTATAAGATGTTTAGATTTGAGCTCATTTGAACTTATTCATGTACTGTTAAATCTACAGCAATGCATCATATTTTTTATAAAATTAGGTTTATAGTGCTGTTGTCCTGTGACAACCAAATATATTTAAAAAGTCAGTAGGACTGTTTCCACCTTCAAGGAAGTGCAAAAGAGCTCAAGTAAAATCCCTGGTTAAATAAAGGTTAAATACATTTCTCTGTGAATCAAAAAGTTTATCTTAAGATATGCAATTTTCTTTACCTATACAAGAAAACATCCATCAGTTTATCCCCAGTTTCACTACGTAAACATGTATGGCTGCAATTAAGTCGAAAGAATTAGCTGAAAACATGCATTAATACTTAAAAGCTAACTTTAACATAACATAATGTACAAGAAACAAATGTATCCAGTATAGAGACATTAATACTAATTTAAAAAAAAAAAAAAAAAGATTGTAAGTACCAAAACGAATAGTCATTTAAAAAAAAAAAAAAGATGTAAATGTATTTAATGAATAATGCCAATAAACAAAGTAAAAGATGAATGAAAGCAAAGAACAAACACGCATATAAAAAAAAATATATTATTTCCCTTTCCGATAATGAGTGTATTCACACCTACTTCGTTTAAACGCAGTTCATTACATGCGTGTTTCTTTGTACACATTTTGTTAAACTTGTAAAAAGTGCATTCGAAACGGAAAAATTAAAGTCCGCATTAGATCCGAATCAAACAAGTGGATCAAAGGACTTTCCAGGTGTGAATACACCCGATACTAGGCGCCCACATTCCGTTGATTTGAGGGGCCCCCCTTTTGGCAAGGCCTCAATTTCCCAGAAGGCACCGTTGCTTTTACAACCGCCATATTGCCTTCACCTAAACGCGCTGGCTGGATCGGCTCGTATCCACAACTGAAAATGTAAGTACAGAAACAATCATATTTTATGCAAGCTAGAATCATTCCATCTTAATGTCTGTAATTGTGTGATTGTGACTGTGCGCATACGAGTTTGCACCTGTCTAAATTCCGGATATAACAAGCAAAATCTTACAGTTAAGCTCTTGAGATTGGTGCGTCGGCTCATTCTCTGTTGTTGTTTTTCCCTCTGTCACAGCGACAAATTACATTCACGATTCCCGTACAATAATTCACGTAATACCTCTTCTTATCCTTGGGTTTTGAGTGTAAAAGGACACACATGTACTATATCGTGCCTTTGTTCATTCGGTGTCTTCTGTGGGCTACAAAATGGCACATATTGAACGAATATTCCCGTTAATGTTAACGTTACGGAGAATGGCCAGCCTCTGGTGTAGCTAGTTAGCATTAGCCATTAGCCACATTCATTTTGCATGAAATCAGTGCGCGGGGGTCTGTCTATTAACTGCAGTCGATAACATGAAGAGGATCAGTGAATAGTCTTTGTCTTCCGCTAGCTAGCAAAATTATGCAAAATACACTACATGCGTAAAATTTAGCTAAGTGGTTCAGTTGGTAGGGCATATAGGGTTTTTGTTTATTGGTGGAAATTGGTGGCACATGGATTTACGGAATGCGTAAGACGTGGTTCCATAAAATACACTTGGTTTTGTTTTCTAGATATTTTTGAAGTGATGTGAAGAGATAAAGTAGTTTACCTGTAATCCACCCAGCGAATTTAATGTGCACACCCCCACACTGTTCCCTGATATGTGTCACATGTATGGAAGCATGGAAAGAAAACATACAAAAGGAGCGATTTTAAAAAAGTAAATTTTATCTATTACTACTGTGTCTTGGCATTAATACATATATTCATGACTTTTAGAGAGTTTTTGCGTAATTCAAATGTGGAAATAATGCTGATTATAAGAAAATATAATTTGAAAAAAGAAAAAACAGCCATGTAAACAAACATGGAACGTAATAGGGCATGGTCAGAGAATATATAATAACAAGGATTGAGAAATGTGCGATTTTAAGCTTGCTGAGAACTGACCCATGGTCTTTAGTCACACACTTCAATGTGAAAACGTTCAAGACCAAGGTGAAAGGCCCTAGGAACTACCTTTTTTTTTTTTTGCATTTTTCTATTTTTCATCAGTGTATTTATAGGACATGTTCCATGTCTGTGCCTAAACTCGAACCTGTTATTCACATTTCGACAGTTAGTTCTAGAGTAGCATCAACATTTTGGTGGTTTAAGACCAAGAATCATGTACACCAGTAGCTGGAGGTGGTGGGTTTTTGCAACAAAAAATACCAACGAGCATTTTATGACATCCAGTTTTATAAAAGCAAGAGAGCTGGTGTTGTGCCTATCTGCCTAATCGGTCAGTGTATCTTGTGGTAATTGAATTTTCTTTTCCAGAAACAAAAGAAAAACTAGTGGTTAATTGATTTTCACGTTAGAATAGAAGAATTAAAATAGAATTTTAAGGTTTTTTGGGTTGGTTTTTTTTTTTTCAGTGACAAAACGGATAAACCAAATTTAAACAGATTGATTTGTTTTTTTCCCTTTCTAATTTTCTGACAAATGGAAAAATGAACCATAGCATCCATTTTTGTTTTTTCATGTTCTGAGACTGGATGTTTTCATTTTCAAGGAAAGAGAACTAATGCCAAGGTCACGATTATTATGATCAATCTTCCAGTTCGTACAGAATCTGGAGTTTGTAGATATTCATGGAGGAAGAAAGAAAAAATAAAAACAGTTTTTAAAATTTATTTTAATCTGTTTTGACATCGAAAAGGAACCCCTTGACATGCAATTGTAATTCTTCTCTTTTAAAAACAAAATCAATTAACCTTTATTTGTTCTTTTGTTGATGAAAAGAAAATCCAATTACCAAATGATACACTGATCTTAATCCAAATGAGTACAAATAAAGTAGAGCTTCAGACTAGAGAATGGTATGGCTGATGAAAGAGTGACGATAGGCGGTTTACCTCACTAAGTTGACAATGATGACTAATAGTTTCTTAAATGGAATTACTGACTCTGAGTGGAACATATTTGTGCAAAAGATGAAGAATCTCCCTTGCAGTTTGCTGCTCAGTGACACAAATTTATTTATTTGGAATTTATTGTAAATATGCATCATGTTTTTTCAGTTTCATAATCTTCAGGGGAGCAGCAGAATGATATCAGATAATTACACAGCTATTGGCTTCTAGTTATTATTAAAAAAAAACAAAAAAACAACTACCCTCTATGGAAGGACCTGTTTGAAAAGGATGTCAGGGACCGTTTATAAGTATTTGTAACTCATCACTAGCTAATTAACCATGAAGACCCAGCACTACTTTTGTGTCAGCTCCCAAATGAAACTTTCTCTGTATTTAACCTTTTTTATCCACAAAGACCCAAACATCCACCATCTACCAACATCATGTACTGATATAAACTGTTTAATCCCTGTTGATCCACTAATCCTAGCAATACATATCAATAATTGGTGTAAAATACAGTTATTCATCTTTTTATGGTCATCAGATATGACCTATTTGGATGTTCAGAGGCCCCGTAGTTACCACGGGAACACCATTATCTTCTAAATCATTGATTTACCAGTAAAACTCAAATTGGAGTTGGATCAATGACAGTGGCTGGACACACTGGGTGTATGTTCAGTTAATGATAGATTTTGCTGAAAAAGTCACTTTTTCCTCAGTTATTTCTACTTTTGATGTAATAATCCTTAATTTTACTCTAAACTTTATGAACATCTACATGATTAGTAAATTAAATGTTGGAAAATACCTAATTTTCACTGAAAAACCCCACAGAATATAAAAGATAATATTATAATAAATGGTGATAAGCCACTTAAAGGTGGTTAAATATAGAAAAAAATTCATTTGGGAAGGGCCACAAATGTCACACAGGGTCCTTATGGGTTAAAATAAAGCTAAAAAGAAAGAGTTTGATGTATCCTTGTGGCTAAATGCAGCGGTCATAACTAGCTGAAAAAGTGTCTAGTGCTGATGCTGTGCTGGTCTTGAAATGTTAGGTTGCTTTATTTTAATGGCCTTTTCAACAGCAGGTTGGCACTGACAACCTACCAGGCCACTAATACCCAGGATGTGACACCCAGCGGACTGGTTACTAGCATTTGTCTCTAAGTTCAGGCTGCTGGTGTATGGAGGCGTTTATTAAAACTGAAACTATTTGGAATCAGTGGCAGTTTGCTGGAATACTGGGATACTGCAGAAAAGTTTTGTTTTCCTTTTTTGCAGTTAGGTACATAATGTTAAGACTTTCAAAATGGTGCATCCATATTTTGGCATTAAATTTAAACTCCCTTTTCTATAAAAACATGGATCAAAGAAGACATAAATGCATCTAAATATTCCATTTGAGAGTTAAATTACAGCTGAAACTACCAATTACAGTGCATCTGCTTTTTTTTTTTTTTTGTATTAGTTGCTTTGTGTGTTAAATGATAGAATGTCTGAAGTGTTGTTTCTTGCTTTAGCTCCTTGTAGCCCAAAGTGATGAACTTATTATTTTTGGTTTTAATCAGGATAAGATTTAATTTGCTGTGGAAAAACGGTCATTTATAAAAAAAATAAATAAATAAATAAATAAAAATAGTTGGTGATTGATGTCTTCTAATCAAGTATGGATTAATCTGCTCATTATTGAAGTTATAACACATAGAAATAGAAACTATGGCACTTCTAACCATTTATGTGTTGATTAGCAGTGTTCAGTTTTTCACTCCTAGTTAATCTGTTGGGTGTCTTATTGTCTGTCTTTATTTGTCTGCTGAGTTACACAACTGTTTATTTCACATTCAAACAGAAAAGATAAAATACATCACTTATAGCAGTCAACTCTTATTGAAATATTCTTTGCAATGTGACTCAAACTGTCAGAAAATGTAATTGGTTAGTGTGTACGTACATACCAGAGAATAGTGCAGAAGTTCCTGAATGTTTGTGTGTCTTTGCATGATAAACTCTAAGCCTGTGGAGAACCAAACAAACATGTCAGGTCACTAAAATCAGAATTATTTTTGTAGTAACTCAAGCATTTTGACCTGCCATGACCAGCTGTCGTTGTGGACTGAATGACATTATCCCAGCCAGTGTTCTTCGCCTAAGTGTGACAGCATTAAGAGCTAGAAGATGTAGAAAAGTACATATTTCTGAAAATAAATTGCACACATTTTGCTCATTTGTTTTTCACTTGTGACATTCTCACAACATTCAGGTTTAATTGTTCACAAAGCAAAACAGGCAGTAAAAGAAATGTGTAAAAGCAAATATTTGAACCATTTGTATCTCCAGAGAAACTGATAAATCCAGAGCTAATGTCCACAGAACAGTTCACATGTGAAGACAGACCAAATAATGAACTAAATCACACTCTGAATGTTTTTCTTTTGTTTTCAGTGTTGCAGCGATGACCCAGACAGTTCAGACCAATGGGGTTCAACCCCTCAGTAAGACCTGGGAGCTGAGCCTCTACGAGTTACAGAGAACTCCACAGGTAACCCAACACACGATGAAAATACAGAACACTTTATCAAAGCACACAAAAACTTCAAAGTTTTCCTTTAAGCTGTAAGACAAGTTCTCCCTTTGCTTTGGAAAATATCTAAAAAAAAATATTAATGGCACCAAACGTGGACATTTAGGCATTTTCACCTAAAACTAACACAAATTAGGGCTGGGCGATATGGCCTCTAACCATTATTGCAATATATTTAGACTGTATTGCAATGCATAGTATACATCTCAACATTTTGAAATATCCTATACATTAATGTGTAAATGTTAAATTCAACTCTTTAAATCATGACATTAAATATTCTGCAGACAGAAGTGTTAATGCAGGATGGAGTTATAAAAGTATTAGTGTTGATGGCATAAACAGAAAGATACAAAGACATCTGTCAGAGTAATTATTAATTTATTTACAATTATGTTGTTTTTATTTGTCTGGAATCCATTACCTTGTTTTCAGTCTTCTGCAGAGCTGGATGATGAGCTGATCGTTAATTAAACCAGGTGTACAGGAAGAGGGAAATGTCTAACGATGTAGATCCACTGGCAAGGAAGCTCTGCTCCGCTCTGGAGCGTTGGAGCCCCCCCGGAAAAGCACGTGGTGGGAGTGTCCCGTTTGTGGATGGGCGTGACTGGGCTCTTTCTTTTTTCCCTCGTAACCACTTAAAAATTTTATTTCTGTGAAGGTATTTGTGTTATTACTTATTATAGACAGCAACAACTCTGTGCGGTGGTCTGACATCATGTTGGACCGCCCAGGCGTTGCTCTGCTGTTGAATACTCGCTCGGCGCTCCACACTCTTCTTTGCATAAAGTTGGGCTCTTCTCAACTTCATGCAAATGAGAGCACAGAGCGAACCCCCCCCTTTGATTTGAGCGCGGAGCGTTCCCACAATGCTTTGCGGAAGCTCCAGCACGCAAACAAGGCGCGTCCCAGACATGAATGGAGATGGAGATGGAGCGGAGCGTCCTTTGCCAGTGGATCTGCACCATAAAACATGCAGGATAGCAGCTATCTAGGACCAGAGTTGCCTACCCCTGGTTTAGACAGTGTGAGGCGCTGAGCCGAACCAGCAGCACAGCCCTTCAGACGTCGGATCGCGGCGGAGCCCACCAGCAGGGCTCTGTTGTCTGGGACTGTTCTGACCCAGACTGTACTCTCCATTCTTAACGTTGAGAAACGACATCAGTTACTTTTAAAAACTGCAGCACAGCAAGAAGTGTAAATATTTTCCACTGGTGACAGAACCCACAGTTCGTCAGTTAGAAGCTTTTGACTAAATACATTTTGCATTGTACTTTTGGCAGTCATCAGCACAAAGGTGATCTAAACTAGCCATACTTTTGTCTTTGATTTTCCTTTTTGAGCAGATGTTTCTTAAACGATGACAACAGTGGTTGCTTTAGTAAGTTGTATTTGCAGGAGCAGTGCTTTTGCCCTCCCCACATACTGCGCATGTGCGGGATTGACAGAAATAAACTTTTGACTTTTGTACATGTGGATATATAATGGCCACTGTACATGGAGGGCATAAGTTCAAAATGAAATAAACTAACTTGTACTCACTGTTTCTTGATATACAAACGCGCATGTGCAACAGACAGTTTTCTGGATGGGCAGGGGACCAAGGACTGTGATGAGGGAACGGCAGATGTGAAACTTCTACTGCTGTTGTTAATACTTGATGTTTGCGATGTAGTTATTTTATATATTGTACATGATTTAAGCCACGATACATATAGTATATTTAGTATATTGCCCACCCCTAATACAAATATTAGTTATACTTTATTTAGTGCTAATTAACACCATCAAGACAATCAGGAACTCTCCACATCCTTCTGAAAATACACACCTCCAAAATGATGTTTTAGTTGATGCACTGAGTCATCAATCGGACGCGTATCGGCCCACAGACAGATGACCCTAACCTACTTCTCACTCTGTTTTGTCCCGTTTCAGGAGGCTATAACAGATGGGCTGGAGATAGCCGTGTCACCCAGGTCCTTGCACAGTGAACTAATGTGTCCTATCTGTCTGGACATGTTGAAGAACACAATGACAACCAAAGAATGTCTGCACCGCTTCTGCGCTGATTGTATCATCACAGCTTTGAGATCTGGGTGAGTTTTTCTTTTTGCCTGGAGGGATAATGAGGTCTCTGATTATCTCCCTGCAGCCCAGAGGAGCAGCCGGCCGAACTGTCGGAGGCGCTGTGGAAATGACCGGTGGGAACCTCTGAGGGAATAGTGTGTCAGCTTTATGACAACACTCAAACTGCTAATGTCAATGCAGGATGAAAATGCAGGATACCGGATGAAACAGGAGAATCATTTGATGCAACATTATAGTAGGAGACTGTAACACAGCAGTACTGTGGCCTCTGATTTCAGCCCTTAGTTACTGTCATCAACTGTTCAGTCATTGCAGGTAACCTGTTATTACACTTTATGACATTATCAACCACCTGAAGCTTCCACAGGATCTCAGCCCTGAGTCAGCATTCCTCAAGTTCTACTTTGTTAAAAACTTACAACGCTGTCGTAGACGTTTGGTCAAACGCGTCATGATTAGTTGGGCGTAATGTATATTTGTATTTTAACAATCAAGAGCAAACTGAAAATATAAGAAATCTAGACTTGATTTGTTTTGTAAATTACCAGTTACCTAGTTTGTTTATTATTTTTTGTTAATTTAATATAGTATATAGCACAGTGACCCTTTATAGACACTACTGGCCTTATTTATTCCTTTATCTATTTATTTAACCTTTTTTTAACCAGGTAAGTTAATTGGGAATTAATTATCATTTTCAATAACGACCTGGACCTATGGAGACGAACAACCAACCAGTCTCATTTTCACTAAACTAGTCTATTTAACCCTGTAAATATCTCAGAATATACTCTTAAAGTATATTTTCATATAAGTCAGATGATGAAAGTTGTTTGGCTGCTTTGGACAAGTTTTTATTGGCTCACTGTTGGAGTGGCAGAAGGTGTTTTCTACATGAGTTGGATTTTTTTTGTTTTGTTTTGTGACCATTTATCCATAACTTTTTAATGTTTTGGTTGTTTATTTATATATTTAACTATTTTATTATATGTATTAGTTTTCAGCAAATCATTATGATAACGGTCTTGCATCACTATTTAGATAGCTACTTTGTGCTTGGCTAACTACTTGCTGGATTGTGTTGTAAGGCTGTCACCAATTCCGCTTAATATTCAGCTTAATAGTTGTTTTTTTTTACCAGATATTTTACATTTAGTGAGTATAAATCAAATGACTATTTGACACATGTCTAATTTCTATGTTGCTGTTTTTCCAGGACAAATATGTGTGAAGTTGTTTTTTTTTTTTGTTTTTTTTAATGAAATACACCCTTGGTCGTGCTTGCTTACAAATCACTGGCATGAATGATCATAATCCATATTGTTACAGATGTAAATATTGAGTAAATGAAAAATAAGACTTTATATCCACCTGACTTTGCAGTAACAAAGAGTGTCCAACCTGTCGTAAGAAGCTGGTGTCAAAGAGGTCACTGCGTCCAGACCCTAATTTCGATGCGCTGATTAGTAAGTATGCCTCACATCAAGGAAGTTGAATATTTTTATTTGGCAGGAAGGAAAACTTTTTGTATTGGAATATTTGGCACATAATAATGCATTCCATTTCAGGTAAGATTTATCCCAGCCGTGACGAGTATGAAGCCCACCAGGAGAGAGTGTTAGCACGCATTAGCAAACACAACAACCAGCAAGCCCTGTCCCACAGCATAGAAGAGGGGCTGAAGATACAGGCTATGACCAGGTGAACACACAACTCCACCACTACACACACGATGCACCGAAGCAGAGAGAGCTCCTTGTAGACTAATGAAAGGGAGCTGCATTTGTTCTTGTCAGACTTCAGCGCGGTAAGAGACACACAGTGGAGAACGGAAGTGGAGCGGAGGACAATGGAGACTCGTCCCACTGTAGCAACGCATCTGTTCACAGCAACCAGGTCAGTTTTGAAAAGCCACACCTCACCAAACCTGGACAAAACACACGCTTTCTTTATTCTGATACCTTTGTAAGCACAGCCATTATAGTAAGAAACAAAGTAGGGGAGAGTGGGGTGATCTGTACCAGTGGGGAAGTAGCGCCACCCCTTGTTTCTAGAAAACCATAGAAGAAATTGGTCATGTGACCACACATTTATGAAGAGCTATTTAATTGACTCATTCTGCAAAGAAGAGACACATAGCATAAGAGGTAAGTACATTTTAGTTCAAAAAACTGTTTTTTGCTTTTCAGAGTAAAATTTCTTGAGTTTTTTTTTTTTGTTTGTTTGTTGTTGTTTTTTATTGTGTTTGAACAATTCTATACATGTTTGAAAACATTTCACATATGTTTTAGTACTTAAGTAGGATGCACAATGAGTTTATACAGTTAGCATAATGTTGGCTCTAAACTGTTGGATCATGCTAGTTTTTCTAAATGGGGGGCTGGGGTCATTTGTACCACAGGGTCT
>JAPTGZ010000010.1:7195455-7208455 GCA_029814645.1 Fowleria isostigma | reverse complement strand
TCAAACAATTTTAAGTAAAAATTCTCAACAGATCTTTACTTCATCCCAATTACAAGCAATATAAAAAAACATACATGTTTAATATTTGCCTTTCGGATTTGCTAGATTACATTTATGAATTATAAGTGCTACTCGTTTTTTAGGGTTTTTTTTTTTTTAATAAAATGTAATATAATTAAGATATGAGAGGAAAAAATAATTACTCATCATTTTTATTTTAATAAAAAATCTAAACAGGGCTCACAAACCCAAACACTATAAGGTTAGCAGGTTGTTTTTTTTTAAACAAAAAGGTGGTGTTATTTTATTTATTTATTTTTGCATATTACCTCCATGAAGTAAGTCATAACTAGTATTAGAATATGTTGAAATTTGAGAAAACATCAGATTAGCAGCATATAAAAGGTTTTTATTTCATTGTTTTATATCATTTTCTGATATTGGTTTTTAAATATATGTTCCTTTGCTTCAAAAATTAAATGAATGGGGTAGCTGAGTGAACATTTTGTAACTTTGTAAAAAACTTGATTGCATTGTTTTTTTCATGCCTAAGGAGGAATAAAAACACTCAAGAAAAAAACCTGACTAAGGTGCTCATAATTCATGCATGAAAAGGGTTAACCTCTTGAGAATCCATACAAACCTGAACGCTTTTAAAAGTTGTCATTATTTGTCATCAGGTTACATTTTCATCACCAACATCCCCACTGGAGCCACTGACATTCAGATCATAGAGAGACACAAGACTGAGAACATCCTGGGTGAGAACCTACAACTTTTGTAAGGTCAATATACTAAATATAAAATCAACAGAATTGCAGAATGTTTCGACTGGAGTTGAATGTCCACTCATTCAACAACATCTCCATGTCTGCTGTGCATCGCTTCCTGTTTCTAGTCCTGCATGTGTCACGTCCTTCCCATGTTTGGCTGCCTTTATCATACCGCTAAAAGACAGAGTGCGTGAGTCGAGATGAACAGAGATGAGTTGACGTCATGTTATAAATATTTACTCTGGGTTGTAAAGTCTTTGCAACCCCTACATTGCGCAGAGATGAGCCTGAACGTGTCTTGTCATGGGTAATTTGGTTAACCTCACCATAACTCAGTCTGTACAGTCACGGAAAAAATGATTAGACCACCATGTTTGTGATAAAACCTAAAAAGGACATAGTGTCCCATAAACTGGACTCCTTCTACAGCTAGAAAAACTCTTAAACCCCTCTTGGATTAGATGGAAAAAGGACATTGTCTCAAAAGTGGAAATAGCTGTTTTTCTGAATTCAACTTAAGAGAAACACAGTTGTCACAGGATAGAGATGCTACATATGATGCACGTCTGTCCAGCAGAATATAAAGTATTTCAAATGAGATTAATTAGGCTAATGCAGAAGTAGAATTAATCCAAAAACATCATATATAGTCACAGAAAAATTATTAGACCATCAAAAGTCATCAAAAACAATGGTTATGTAATTAAGTTCTGCTGTGTGTATCATGTGACTAAAACAGACAGAAAAGAAAACACGGAATGAATAAAAGCACTGTTTTTGTCAGAACAATGTCACAGATATTGATGTAAGAACTGATGTGATTTTGGTTGTTATCAAGAAAACCATGGAGAATAGATAGATATCAGCTCTGAAATTAAATTACTGTGAGCTGTTTTTGTTGTTATCATTATATTTGTCTAAACAAATGTACCTTTATCTGTATGCATTAAAATGAACAAGAAATTGAAGAAAACATAGGATGGTCTAATATTTTTTTCCGTGACTGTATGTTTGGGTTTTATTCAGTTTTCAAATCTCCTCCTCCTCCTCCTAATGTCTCTTGTCCTATCTAGCCTTGTCAGATGAAGCGGGTCATTTCTTCTTCAATGGAAACACTGTGTTTGACAACCCACAAAACTTCCATGTGGCAGGAACAGTTTTTAAATACAGACGCCCAAGCAGTGTGTTCTCTGATGGACTGGAGTACATCATCGCTCAAGGGCCAACCCAGCAAAGTCTTCACGTTATGGTAAAGGCACACATTTATTCTGCTAACAGCAAACAGTATGTTATCCTTATTACTTTGTATTAAGGTGATGTACTTATACAGGTAAAATTACCAAGCATTTTTCCCAGAGTCAAAAGCGTTTTCCTCAAAAAGAGTATATTTGGCTCTATATTGAGTTCGAAAAGTAGAAATTTGGGTAAGAGAAAGAGCAAGAGTACACACTAGTTCTTACAGAGTAGTTGATAAATAGGTGGAGCTTGTCAAAAAAGCTCTGGCCACTTCAAGACTAGGTGTTCTGGCTGATTATGCCTTCAACCACATTGGTGGAAGAGATTAAATGCACCTGTGGAGTCTGACAGATCTGGGAAACTTAAAGTAAGGAACCATGACAGAAGGAAAGGGCGGAGAATCTCTAAGGATGTAAGACCAGGGTTGTAGGTTATCTTTAAATACTTCCTGGAGTTGTACAGGTGTATAAAACACAGGAAGAGTTAGCAGGCTGGTGAGTCTGGAAGGATCAGAGAGACAGTGGAAACACTGCTGACCTCTGACCTTTCATAGCCCCGACCTCTGAGTTCTCACTGACCTGTCCTTATTTAAGTCCAGGTTAAAGACTCACTTGTTTAGACTGGCTTTCAACCATTTGTCTTGAGGCACTTTTAGGTTTTACTGATTTCTTTAAATTTGTTTATTCTGTTTTATTGTTTTCTACATTTGTATTTGATTGATCTGTTTCCTTTTGGGGTTTTTTTTTGGTTTTTTTATCTTGTATTTAATTATGTTTTTGATATAAAGCACTTTGGTCCTCTTATGTTGTTGTAAAGTGCGATATAAATAAAGTTTGATTGAAACTTTGATTGATAGCTCAAAGAAACTGAAAGCTTATAATAAGGTATAGAGTGAGGTTACCTTATCTTTTTTACTGTCTACTAACAAAATACAATAATATGGAACCTGCTGGCAAGAAAAAAATATGTTAATATCTGTGACTGTAACTGAACAGAGCAAAATGGCAAAAGTCATTTTCAGACACTCTGAGTTGAGTCAAATATCACCACAAAGAGTTAAATATTAACAATAAATTGAGGAGAATTGACTCTAAAACAGCTCCACCCAAAGAGTAACTTTTACTCTTTTAAGACTGGGACCAAATACAATCTGACACAGAGTAAAATTTTCTTCAATGTGAGTAAAATTTACTTATGTGTACTCTGATGCTGATTTCCTGTGTCTGCACACAGTACTACAACCTCAATGGAAAGCTCCCCCACATCACATACGAGTACACTGTCCCCCTTACGTCTCATGACATCACAGCTGTAGAGGACATCACCACAGGCCCCGCCCAGACACATATTAACTGCACCTACAATGAGGTCAGCGAAGATGTCGCAGATGATCTCACAAGGTCAACAAACTACAGCCGAGGCGACGATTCAGTCCCTCACTACAACGCATATCTGGGCTCCGAGGACCAGCCAGATGACCAGCTGCATGAGGAAGACGAGGATGAGAAGGAAGTAGAGTGGGAGATCAGGACTCCCAGTCCTCCACCACCAGCAGCCATGTTGGTATACAGACCAGATGATGTCACCAGTCATGTGTTCAGCCACAATGACGTGGAGGAGCCCGGGCCTCCTGCACCTGCCAACTACAGTGAGTCCAGACTGAGAAAACTGATCACCAACGAATGCACGAAAACTTAAAACAAGACACTTAATCACCCGATAGGAGATTTTATTTATTTATTTGTTTATTTTGAACATGCGAAAGAAAAGAAATGCATTGAATGCTTATACAATTGAAAAAGAAACAAAAACAGAGACAAATAAAAGACTTCCAATAAGTAACAAAAATTTTATGTAGTGTTCGAAAAAGAGTGAAGGGAAGCAACATGCTTATCTAGCCCCGCCCCTTGTCAGTATTCATTTTTCAATATTTTTTTTCTCTTCCACTAATACATTATTTACAATTTTACATACAAACATAATATAAACTCATTTACATGCTGAAGAAAACACTAAATCAAGATTTGCCATCAGTAGGGGTGTAACAGGACAGCAACGTTTTGGTTCGGTACATCTTCGGTACAGGGGTCTTTGGTTTGATACATTTTCGATAGGTTTTCAGTACAGTAAAAGAGGCCAGTGAAGGGGGGTGGGGGAGTATGCTCTGTAACTACCAAATGCCAAAAGTGAAACTTAACATGCTTTGAATGCCCAACCCATCTTCTGTGCCTCTGTTATACTCTGTTGTCATGGTTATCCCCCCCCCCAATTGACGCCCCAGCCTCAGAATTACATGTTTTTTCCTCTTTTTTTCCCATGGCACTGAGAACTGGGGCTACCTTGCTTCCTGAGTGTTTGCGTCCCTCACATAGGCTACATGTGTTCATTTGGTCCACGTCCGTATTGTACTGAAGGGCCTGAAACCAAAACTGTTTGGTACGAACACGTGCACCGTTACCCCCTTTGTCATGAGTTTCCACAGTTCCTACTGGAGGAAGTGTCTCACTGACCTTCATTGTATTAAGACAAATTCTAATTCAAACCTGCTGTACTATTTATTGAAGTACTAATGTAAACTACTACATGAATGTACATAGTTAAACTGTGGCTCATTTGATAGGTTATGCGACCACTAATCCTATGGTGGCAAATTTTGGAAAAAAAAACCCACATTGAGTCATCTGATGATAAGCATGTCTTGTGTATTTAGGTGTGCATTTACCAACTTATGTTGATATATTTTTTCTTTCTGTTCATGAAGGGAGTTCCTCTAATTCAGTTGATGAACCGTCCACTGCTGATGACAATGCACTACTGCTTCCTTTCCCAGGTAAGAAAGACCAACAATGCTTTCTGAGTCCTGAGTGAGATATTTTTGCTTAAGGATATGATACACAGGGAGAAAACCAACACAAATGACATTGACAGTTTTGATGATAATGTTATTTTAAACTCAGAAATCAAAGTATTGAAGAACATTTTGACCTGACGAGGGTTAAAACATTTTAACATGGGTCAATCCAGTCTCTACACTCACTTTTGAAACTGTCATGTAATCCAATATCTTCAGATTTTCTTGAGATAACTTGTGTTGTGGGTATTTATTGCATGTTTGTGTTGAGCTGTTGAGTGTTCTTTCTTGAGTCTTTCCTTCCTTTATGAACTCATACATTTACACCCTACAGCTCTCATTCCGAAAGTCCATCAGTCTTTAATCAGAACAATTTCTTGAGCTTTTTTTAGTCTCATCATCGTACTGGACTCATCATCTGTAGAATCGCGCTGGTGCTGGAGTCAGGAGAACTGTTTGTCTTCACAGGTCAAAGCGTTCACGCTGCTGCTCTGCCAGACGACGCCCCCTATCTGCTTCTAGAGAACCTGCAGCTCAACCAGACACACTCCAACATACACTCCCTCACACAGTCCAACACACACTCTCACGCAGACACACAATCAGAAAACACAGAGAAGTTGTCCACAACAGACACACTGACAGTTAAAGAAGCACAAACTGAGGGCGACACACACTCAGACACACACAGCGCCGTCTTGGTCCAGCTGCAGCAGGTTTCTGCAGTCCAGGCAGCCAACACAGAGAGGTATGAAGGAACAGCTGGAGGAAAAACTGGTGGTTTTGATGGTGATAAATAACAGAATAAACAGATTAGGCACTTGCACAGTATTTAATTTACAATCCAATGCACAAAACCTACACTACAGCCTGAAAGGCAAACAATAAAACTCTCAATTAGCATCAATGTATATGGTGTGGATGTGTATCCTGAAGACTGATAAATTGATAATTTTTTCAAGCATGTAAAAATAGAAAGAAAAGACAAGAATAAAATAATGAATGTACAATATTTACATGTGAATATGGAGATATACATACATATATACAGATATTATGAAAGGGCTTGCGTTTTTTAAATTTATTTTAATCAAAATGTTCTAACAGTCTTCAAACAATAAAATAAAACAAAAATAAGTGAAATTTAGCAGTTTTTGCAGGTCCAACCATGAATAAGACTTTACATCACATGCTTGTAATCCGACGTTTGTAGAAGTGCTGCAAAATGGCAAACATGCATTCACTCTGACTGGCACATTTGGTAAATGCTTTAAAAATAAGTGTTTCAGAGATAGTGTGTCAATCAGGTATTTAAGCCGGTAGAAATAATGTAACATCATCAGGATAAGTCATCCACACAGAGTAAGTGACTGTATAATTTAACCTGTCAAAAATAATTACCTGTCCTTTCAAAGTAGTAATTATTCTACATTAGTTGAAGAACTGGAAATATCAGGTTTTGGAGTTTCTCTGTCTGGCTGTGTTTCTTTCTAGTAATGACTTTGATGTGGGTCTGGATCCAGACGTTAGTCTGGCAGACATGTATCGCTGGAAGGTTTCTGCGTACGCTCCGTGCAGCTCAACATGTACCACAGGTAACACACACGAGAACAGCATGAAGACACATCACTACAAATCAGGGGTCTTAAAAAGTCTTAAAAGTCTTGAATTTACAAATCTGCATTTAATACCTTAAAAAAGTCTTTTAAAGGTATTAAATTGATATGGTAGATCATAAGTTCTGTTGTCATAAACTTGTTGGTTGTATTGTGTTTAAATGTGTCTGTTAAATGTTCAAGCTCCAAAGAAACTAACGTTAGTTGACTCACTTCCATCTATTCCAACCCGACAATTTATATTGAAAGTAGGAACCAGTTATCACTAACTTTGCAACCCCTGGTGAGGAATACCTCAGAACAGTGGGAATCAAGGCATTGAAGTAAATAAATACATTTTCCTAAATTCTAGGAATCACAAATTTTTGCCAGTATGGCTGTGGCTGTAAAAAGGGGCATTAAAAACTCCATTCTAAGTAGTCTTAAAATGCCTTAAATTGAATTTGTAGAAACCTGTAGGAACCCTGACAAATGTACCTATGTTTATCCTGAAATTTGATTTATAGACTGTTTATGACAGTCAGTGCAGTGGGATTTATGACATTATTAATCGACTGGTTCTCTCCATTTCCTCTGTTAGTGTGTAACTTCAGTGTAATCATGCCTCCCCTAATCTGTGAATATATTTATAATTATTATGTCATATGTACGTACATATTTTTTATTTTTAGTCCTAGACTGTTGTATTGCAGTTGTATTGAGTTTCTTTCATTTCATACACTCATTAATCCTACTGTATTTTTGTGTATTTCCAGGTATTACCACCAGCTACGCCCTGTGTGTCCGTTATGATGGTACTGAAGTGGATGACAGTTATTGTGACTCTGTGACCAGACCTGAACCCACGCATGAGTTCTGTACTGGAAAGGAGTGCCCACCAAGGTGCTGCTCTGACTGGAATATAAGAAACATTAGGTGTAAAAATAGGCTTAAAATAAAGGTTATACTACAGGCTGTAGCTTCGTGTCACCTGCATGTATTTATTTATACTTTCCTCGTCTCAAAAGCTTCATAAAGAAAAATATGAATTTACAGATTGATAGGTTTTATTATTTTGTAAATTGAGCAGTTGTGTAGGTTTTTAAAACACCTAACATTGATGTCAGTACTAAATGCTGATGATTTCCACTCATTTTGACTCTATAGAAAAAATTATTAAACCACCCTGTTTTCTTCAATTTCTTGTTTATTTTAATGCCTGGTACAACTAAAAGTTCATTTGTTTGGACAAATATAATAATAACAACAAAAATATCTCATATTAGTTTAATTTTAGACCTGATATCTATCAATTTTCCATGGTTTTCTTGATAATAACCAAAATCCATCAGTTTTTACATAATAGCTGTCATTATACTGAGAAAAATAGTGCTTTTAAACATTCCTTATTTTCTTTTCTGTCTGTTTTAGTCACATGATACACACAGGAGTTAGTACTTGATTACATAACCATTGTTTTTAATGACTTTTGATGTCTAATAGGTTTTTTCTGCAACTGTATATTACTGTTGATATGACTCACTTCCACAGGTGGGAAACCAGTGGGTGGAGCGAGTGTTCTCGAACCTGCGGTGAGGGCTTTCAGTATCGGACAGTGCGCTGCTGGAAAATGTTGTCGCCCGGCCTAGACTCCTCTGTCTACGATTCACTCTGTCTGTCACATGACCTGCACAAACCAGCCAATAGGAAAGTGTGCCTGGGCCAGAGCTGTGGGCCCCAGTGGGAGGTGTCGGAGTGGTCCGAGGTAACAGTTTTCTCATGATATTTTCTTTTATTTTTTATCATTCAAGTTTTTCTTTCTTTTTTTTTGTTTTTTTTTTGGTTTATGACAGAATAAGAGTACAGAGATTCACAGTATGAGACATTCATTGTTGTTCAGAACACAAGTATCATCACTGGTAATAACAAAACAGATAACGTAATGAAAATAAAGTAAAATACAGTACTTTAAAATAACAAAATACAATATGGGAATGATTCTCAATGTCATAGCTGAGAGGAAGTGTTCATCCTGCAGGTTCTCAATATCCTAGATGAACTCCTTTAATGGGAGGTATCCATGTCGCAGAATAATCAGTCCATGTGATATGAGTCCAAAAAAGTTCCCAGACTGATACTTCAGCCTTATATCTGTTTTTTATCCTGTTAAGCATCAGCTCATATAAGGTCGTCTTTATCATGGTGTTAATCCATTCTTTTAGTTCAGGGTTTTCTCATGATATTCCTTGTCTGTTACTGCTGAATACACACCCGCTGAAGTTTTCTGCTATTTAAAAGGCAGTGGTCTGAAACTCATATTAGTTCAGGGACCACATTCAGCCCAATATTATCTGAAGTGGGCCGGACCAGTAAAATAATAACAGTGAAAAAAGGAAAATTACATTATAATAATTTTTACATCTACAAACTATCCTTAAAAATGTGAATAACATGAATAACCTGAAGTCTCTTAAAAAAAATATGTGCAATTTTAACAATATTACATCTCAGTTTATCATTTACACATGTTCATTACAACGTACAGATCACAGTGGATCTACAAATACACAAAATACTCAATAACAGACAGAATATTGGTAAAAATACACTTATTTCTCTTAAGACATTTCAGGTAATTCACATTTTTTAGTGAAAGGATAGTTTATAAATGTCAACATCTTTATGTAATTTAACTTTTTTACATTAAAACAAAGAAAAAAATGTGTTTGTCATTATTTATAGGTAATTATGATAGTATTCTACTGGTCTGACCCACTTTAGGTCATATTGGTGTGTGCATCCTTGATTGTTGATATCTTCAGTATCATTTTTGCATTTAACAAATTCATCCCACCGGCTGGATTGTACCCTTTGATGGGCTGGATTTGGCCCCTGAGCCGTATGTTTGAAACCCCTGATATAAGGTAACCAAACACAGAGACCATGGCTCTAAAACTGGAATTTAGTGGCCTGACATAATGAAATACACTGCACTGATAGAAAAAAAACACTTAAAGTTACTAGCTACTGGCAAATAAACAACAGGCCTTTTATATTTGATCATTGCATCCCTTGGTAAAAGCAGTGATTTACCATCCTGAGTCATAAACCTGTTTTAATGGTAAAGATAAAAGCTACTGTACATCAATACGCCATTCCCTGATATAATACTCTGTTTTCTATAAAGTTGTAATAAGATATTTTGACCTCTTCTCATGAAATGATTGAAATAATGTGATTCATTCTTGATAGATAAAGTGTAACTGGGACTCAGTATGTAATCATTGCAAGGTGATTACTATTGTGTATAAATCAAAATAAAAAGAGAAATGTGTCCAAAAACAAAATTATTCCAACTTATTCCAATTGCTGCTACATATTGACAGCATTGTCAGTCTCTGAGCTTTTACCCTTTGCCAGCTTAAAGTCAGAGTAGCCTTGTTAGAGAAATTAAATCAAGAATAACCAACAACATCAATGTGACTGACTTTGAACCATAAAAAGTATGGTGCAATGTTTGGACGACATTTGGATTTAATTTTAAGGAAGAAAAATCTGTCCATTTGTGAGGAACAGGAGTGAAGTGGTTGCACAAGGAATCCAAACCTTCACCTGAGGTAACCTGGTGGTCTGTGCCAGTAGAGCCAGCATATAGTAGCTCTGTAGATTATCACTGAAGACTTTATTACTAAGGATTTATCACAAAAGAAATGGCTTGATAAGCAGTAGCCCATGTAACTAGATACATAAGGTGCTTTCAGACACAGTAGTTCAAAGACCTCAGTTCTAAGAACTATCCACCTCAAATTTAGTTCTAGGAACTATTCTCCCCGGGGAATGTTTTTGTGTTGCATTCGCACAGGCAGTAAGGGACCAATAATTCCCAAGATGCTATTTGTTTTTTGACTAGATGACTGTAATGACATGATGCGATATAATGTTAAAACACAAGTGAGAGCAGAATAGAGACAAATACATCTGTATAATTATAATATGGGATTCAACCACATGTATTTAGAAAAATATACAAGACATATAAATGGCATGTAAATACTAGTGCAGTATATGGAATACCAATAAATACTTGGAACTGGATCCAAGGCCCGAGGGGCTGTGAGCCCCCCCAATCAGCAGATACACTGTGTAGCCTTAGTACAAACTCCAATTCCATTAAAGTCGGGATGTTGTGTAGAACGTAAATAAAAACACAATAAAATAATTTGCAAGTCCTTTTCAACCTATATTCAATTGAATCCACTACAAAGACAAAATATTGAGGTTTGTAGTAGTAACAGTAATGATAACCAAGTAGTGTAAGTAAATAATAATAATAATAATAATAATGATAAATAATAACAATAACCAAAGTAGCAGCAATAGACATTGCACACATTTTATTATATCTGTAGGTTTTTCTCTGTATAGATTTCACCGTTTTTGCTGTAGTGACAAAGTTATCGTGTGTTTGTCAGTGTTCAGCTCGCTGTGGCTCTCGTGGCGTCCGGACTCGGGAGGTTCGCTGCTCCATGGAAATGAAATTGTGCAACAAGTCCTCTCAGCCAACAGAGAGTCAGCAGTGTGAAGGGCCGCCCTGCGACAGACGATGGACGGTGTCTGACTGGGGACCTGTGAGTTTAACATACAGCTTCATCAATGTGGACACAATTAACACAGACAATTATACACACATATGGACTTAATACTGTCAATACTACTAATGGTTCAATACATAGTTTACAGGAAAATAACAGAAAATGACCATATTTGTGTGTGTGTGTGTGTGTGTGTGTGTGTGTGTGTGTGTGTGTGTGTGTGTGTGTGTGTGTGTGTCAGTGCTCAGGTGTGTGTGGCGAGGGGAGGATGGTACGCGCCGTGATGTGTCGATCATCAGGTGGAATGGTGATGTCAGAGGAGCAGTGTGACCAGTCCCTGCGTCCGCTGGCCATCTACCCCTGTGGGGACAGAGACTGCGCCCCCCACTGGGTGGAACAGGAGTGGCAACAGGTAAAGCAGTGGGACGTAATATTTAGGATGGAGTATTACTGTTCTACTCCACTACATGTTAGAGGAAAAAATACTGTAGTTTTACACTAATATTTGTAAAGAGTCATTTTTATAAGAGATCAGATAACAACATTGCTACAAACACATGATCTAATAGAATATGTGGCAGTTTCAGACGAAATTGTCTGTCCAAAAAGTACCCAATTCCAGTGAAGTTGGGACATTGTGTAAAATGTAAATAAAACAATACAATGATTTACAAGTCCTTTTCAACCTATATTCAATTGAATACACTATAAAGACAAAATATTTAATGTTCAAACTGATAAACTTTATTGTTTTTTTTGCAATATTCACTCATTTTGAATTTGATGGCTGCAATACGTTACAAAAGAGTTGAGACAGGGGAAACAAAAGACCAGGAAAGTTGAGGAATGCTCCAAAAACACCTGTTTGGAACATTCCACAGGTGAACAGGTTAATTGGAAACAGGTGAATGTCATGATTGGGTGTAAATATATATAAAATAAATAGATAAATATAAATAAAGAGCATCTCTGAAAGGCTCAGTTGTTCACAAGCAAATATGGGGCGAGGTTCACCACTTTGTGAACAACTGTGTGAACAAATAATCCAACAGTTTAAGAACAACATTTGTCTATGTACAATGGCAAAGAATTTATAGATTTTATCATCTACGGTCGATAATATCATCAAAGATTCAGAGAATCTGGAGAAATCTCTGCACTTAAGCAGCAAGGCTGAAAACCAGCATTGAATGCCTGTGACCTACGACCCCTCAGGCGGCCTTTTGGCACGTGTTGCCGCCATCAAATTCAAAATGGGTGAATATTTGGAAAAAAATAAATAAATGAAGTTTTTTAGTTTAAACTTTAAGTATCTTGTCTTCGTAGTGTATTCAATTAAAAACAGGTTGAAAAGGACTTGGAAATCATTGTATTCTGTTTTGATTTACATTTTACATAACGTCCCAACTTCATTGGAATTGGGGTTTGTAATACATTATATTCAAACCCTGACAGAGGCCATTCTACTGCACAATAATGCTACATTAATTGTTGACACTTAAAGCACATTTTGCTGATTTTACTTAAATATCTCCATTCAGCTTTTGATAAGTGTGTGTGTTTCCCAAATAAAGCAGTTAACTGTGTGTGTTTGTGTGTTGCCAGTGTAATGCTACATGTGGCCGTGGTGTGCGACAGCGTCAGGTGGTGTGTGCCGGGCTGGAGGGCGGAGTCTTCAAAGAGTTTCCAGACAGCAGCTGTGATCAAACCAACAAACCGGAGACTGCTTCCTCCTGCTTCCAAAGACCCTGCTCCAAATGGTTCACCACATCATGGTCTCAAGTAAGCCTCCCGCAACGTAGCCACGGTAACGCTTTGAACCCCAGGGCTTTAAAAACCCTCACGGCGTTTCTTAGATACAGTATCTGGGCCTCATTGTTCTGATCACTGGTCAGTTGTGAATGAAAATGAAAAGTCCTGTGTCCACCTCCGCACCCCCCCCATCCCCCCAAC
>JAPTGZ010000010.1:6978666-6988761 GCA_029814645.1 Fowleria isostigma | reverse complement strand
AGAATTCTGATTTCTTTCTCAGGATAATAAAAAAAATATATTGGACCTTAATTTATTTTTTTCCAGTGGCCCTAATCCTCTTCCATACATTTGTTATTTTTTATACGGTATATTACAGTTAAAGATATGTTGTTTGTTTACAAATTTTTGTAAATATAAACACACACCTTTGGTACAGGAACACATTTTCCCTAAATTGTTTTCAATCCAAAATCCCGAAGGGAGAATTAGGGGTACTTTGATAAAATAAAGAAGTATATTTCAGGGGTACTCCACTGTAAAACGTTTTAGAACCACTGCCCTAGGTAATATTGACCCAGTGTAAAAAGGAGGTAAGAATGAGCTAAAATAAAGCATGTGATAAAGTGGTAAAATATATAACTGGCTCCTTCATTTTCCAGGTGATAGCCTTATCCAAACAGCAGGGCCTGCTCCACTCTCCTCGATCAGAGGACGGAGGATCCGTCCGGTACCGAGCACTGACAGACCAGGACCCATCACCACCAGCCTCCACAACTGGAGCCATAGGTGGAGGTCAGTGCTCATATATCACTGTTATTTATGAGTCTATTTATATATATTAAAACAACATCAGCAATTGAAATATTTTTTTTTTGCATAGGATACAAACTGCCTTTTCTATAAACCTACGACCTTCTGCTCTGAGCTTTACACTGCTGAGCAGTACTATGTGGATTACATGGGATATAAAATAGAGGATCATGCTTTTTCAGTTATGAGAGAGATGAAAGTGTTTAGACTCTTAGGCTAAGTTCAGACTACAGGCAAATGTGCCCAAATCCGATTTTTTTGTCCATATGTGACCTGTATCTGATCTGTTAAAGACAGGTTGAACAGGATAAATCCAATTTTTTAAAATCCATACAGTCCACTTTTATATGTTGTCCTAAATCCAATAAGTATCCAATATTTTGCAATGCGACTTCAGTCTATAAAGACAGGTCGCATTTATCTGACCTTCATGCCATTGAAATGCAACAAATGTCACAATTCTGCATCCCAGGAGTGTTACTTCCATAAACACAGTGCATGTCTGCATGGTCACATGTTCCATATCTATCCAGTCTGGTCATTTTGGAGCGGTTGGAGGAAGTCTGACGCATTATGCATCAATCCACAGACAGGCATGTGTGTGAATGAATGTAAGACTGGAGGGGCCGGAGGCAGATTAACCAAATGGGGAATAATACATCAGACTGGGGGATCATTCGTAAGAGCGCGGGAAGAGAGAGTGCTCCATAAGTACCACAATTTACCTCTCTCTCTCTCTCTCTCTCTCTCTCTCTCTCTCTCTCTCTCTCTCTCTCTCTCTCTCTCTCTCTCTCGAGCCTTACAGATGGCGCCAACCTAATACATGTAGTGACAAACCTCCCGGCAACTTTACATTTCCTTGTGTCTGGAATCTGGATCATTGTAACGGAACATTACCATTAATGCTGGCATATGTTTCCAGTGTACTGTCTCCATTACATTATATTCATTATAGCACTATTTATGATAGCACATGCAGAATCCTCATTTAAATGGGGTGGTCTCTAACATGGTTTCACGTGTGGTCATTTGTGCACACAATCACCCACAAACCACAGTTCAACCCCTCACGCAAAATTCTAGATTGCACTTGCAAATTAGTACATGCAAAATGGGATCTTACTAAATCTGGCCAGAATGTCTAATATGAATGAGCACACACAAAGAAATTGTATTTCACAAAAAATTAAGACCTACTGTCTGAACACAGCCTTAGTTCTGGACATTTCCCATGATGTAGCATTTATCATCTATAGTTTAACTATCAGGATTGGAACTGCAAACAGTGCTGATAAAATACCAGACATGAATAAAAGCGGTAAAGTGTTTATTTTAAGCTAAATTTTAACTAATTAAAGGATGCATAAATCACAACACCAAATGACCAAACAATCAGTGACAGCTTTTAGCAGTTTGTGCCATACACACATTAGTCATTACTGAGACACTTTTGAGCTTCTCAGCCCCACTGCCAATTTAGTATAACTGATACTTCTGGGGATACTTGACATTTTCCCAGAGTTGGATGATCAGAGAGTACCGACTCTGTTTGAAGCTGAGTTACAGTAAATATTACAGTGAAGCCACAAAGAGCGCAGCGCACTTAGTTCTCATAAAGTGAGCAGCTGTAGTATCAGATTCACTAGAGTTCAGATCAGTGTGAATCAGATACCGGCGACATTTCAGCTATTCGTGGAATGTTAAGTATTTCATTGACACCTATGTTCGGTTTATGGAAGGCTAACATCTATGTAGTTCTGTTTACTCTAGATGACAATAGAGGTTGTTTCATGGTCTGTGTGAGAGCTGTGATGAAAATAAGTCAGGTGTAATGTTAGCTGCTGTTAAACTAACATGAGGTTGTAGCATCAGAGAGGGTGTCATTTTAATCCTAAATGGCCTCAGAGTCCAAGATAAACAGGGTCAGTGCTGTTTATGTGGAAAATTGTTCCCCTTTTCCAGGAACTTTCACTTTACCTGGAACTTTGAAAAACCTCACCAAAATTACCTGGGTAAAAAAAATTCCCTTAACTCCAAACTTTCCCTAAAAATTTGCCCTAAAGTCCCTAGTAGATGAGTAGGAGTTTTCAAAATACCCAGAGTTCTTGAGAGGTAGATGGAGCTGTGTGATGATGAATGCTGAAATCAAAGTAATAACAAAATAATAAAAGTTTCTGTGAATGTTGGTGAAAAAGGGGCTCATTTGGGAAAGATGGGACATTTGGCTCTGGATTTCAGTGTAACATACTCCAAAATACTCCAATGTTAATAATTCTACAGTCCACCAGCAGCAGGTCTTTACATTTCAGTTCAAACCTGTTAACTATACTGACATTGCTCTTAAGGTGAGACACTCCAGGTGAAAAAGGTACAATTTTAAAATAATAGATATCCCCATGAAACTTCCTCAGTTTATAACTAACAAGAGTATGAAAAAAAAAGTATTACAAGTTTTTGAAATTTGTATGTTTAATTAAGCAAATTAGGCATTATCTCATTAAATATCTGTAATTTAGCATATTTTTTTGGCAAATAGATCTGAACATATGATAAAGTCATGCGCAAAATTATGTTTTCCATTTTGTTTACGAACAAGATGAAAAAAAAAATTACCAAGGGATTCTAAGATATCTTATTTCATTAACTAGGAAATCAAAATATGCTGTCCATAGATTTAAAAAAAAAATTTTTGCCATATTTTTTTTATTGAAATGTCACATAAATCAGACCAGGAATGACTTATGAACAAACCCCTCTGTATATATCTCAAGAATACTGCTAAGTGTATAAGTGTACCATTTGGTGTACATAGGTGATACTGGTCATGACAGACTTCAGTAAACAGACAAAACTTTGGCATGTCTCATTAGAATGCTAACTTCTTGGTAAATTTGGGAGAAACTTACTGCCACAAGTAAACAAACTGTAATAAAATAAACATCTTAATGTATATTTTCAGCATTTTCTTTATATTGGCTTGAAAGAACACATATTGAAAGAGTAAACTAACCCAAAATCTCAAAATTTACCACTGTGTGAACAAATGATGTTTATGCCTGCCATGCCTTGCCTTAATTCAAAATTAAATGTGCATCTTTTTTTCCCGTTATGTAATTAGAGCTCACACACACCTCATAAACCTAGTGTATTAAACATGGATTTAGGTGTTACAGTGTAATCAAGTACTGCAGGGGGTTGTCAGTTTCTGGAAGAGGTTTGACTGACTCCTTCATTTGTTCAATTAGGTGGAGGTTTGGAAAGAAGCGGCAGCATTGTTCGAGTTGAAGCCCACCCAGAGTCCAGATCCAACAAACCAGTGGTGAAACCTCCAAGCACCGATGGAAGCGGCTCCTGGAGGTGGAAACCCCCGGAACAACGGGCGTCACTCCGACATTCCACCTTCGCCCTCAATGACTTGAACAGACACACGGACAGCTGTGATTCGCTGAGAGACGGCGGGTCTGTGGACGGACGGAGGAGCGTGGCAGGGACCGAAACGGAGAGTGAAGGGGGAGGAGATGGAGGAGGAGGTGGACCGGGAGGTGGACCAGGAGGAGGAGGAGGTGGAGGCATGATATACACTAACCATCCTCACGTTGTTCACCCGTTACATCCTTTACATCCTAATAACAACTTCTCGCACCCTGCTTTCAACCCCAACAATCCCAATAATATTAACTTTCATCCGAACTTTAACCCTAATGTCAACAGCTCCAACATGCCGTTCATCCCAAACCAAACCTTCGCTCCTCCGTTCCATCCCCACCCTCAGGCCATCACCACCATCAGAGTTACCCCGGTGGAGGGGACAGCTGCCAGCAGTGACGGCGGCTCTGACAGCCAGTCTGCGGCCTCATCCAGCCGTGAATCCACGCTGAGAAGGAAGAGCGCCTCCAACATGGTCCATGTCCCAGAGCGAGGTCCCACCCCGGACCTCCAAAACAACCACCACATGTGTGATGATAGTAACCGCCTTGACAACGACAGCAGCACCCGTTTCCACGAAAACCTCAGAAGTTTCCAAGACAGCGCCAACTACCATGCTCTCCCAACCAACAGGCAGCTGCAGGGGATGTTTGCCCGTCCGAGTCCGACGCCTCCGCCTACCCTACCCCGTCCCATCCTGACTCACACTCCGCCTCCTACTCTGGGGTTGGCCTATAAAGAATAAATGAGCTTAAACACAGTCCTGTGATCAAATGATAACCAAGATGCTGCTTGGGCCAAAAATGGGAGCACGTTTTAATGGTAAAATGATCGGTACTTATATAGTGCTTTTCATGGTGCCCAAAGCGCTTTACAAAGCCTCACATTCACCTATTCACGCACACACTCATACACCAATGCTGCCATGTAAGGCGCTACCAGGTCCTACTGGGAGCAATTTTGGGTTCAGTGTCTTGCCCAAGGACACTGACATGTGGACAGTCGGAAGCAGGATTCAAACCGCCAACTCTTCGGTGATTGGACGACCCACTCTACCAACAGCCACAGCCGCCCTGTTCAAATTGACCTCCACACACCAATATGGGATGGTGTTCAGCCTACACTCTGGCTACTTAGGACACACTGTAGTTGTGTCCGTCCAGCATCCTCACTGGTATGGGACCGAGCTGAATAGTTCATGTCCTGCTTTCATATAAAATAAAGGCTTAAAACCTGTTAGCAAAAGGTCCATGACTCACTCTGGGTCAAAAGCCATAGAGCAGACACAATGACTGTGTTTACATGTGCATCAGTATCCTACTTATGAGGCTTTTCCCGGTTTTGATTAAATTCAGGATATGGTGTTTACATGGAACATACAGAATCTGGTCTTACTGCATGCTGTTTGATGTTTACAACACTAACAGCAACTTAGTCTAATCTTCCTCTAAATATTAAAGCCCTACACTTACAGTGGTGGAAAAAAAGTTTACGGACACCCTATGTATTTGTGATATATATTGCATTAAAAATCTCTCTTAAGTTATTGAACTCTGTCCAGTATTGTTCCATTCTCTAAACTCACATTCTCCCTTCTGCACATACTCTGTTCCATCGAGATCAAAACGGAATGTTTCAGCAAATTAATGAGACACATCAAGAACATGTGAAACTAAAGAGTTTAGTTTTTTCTTGTTAACAATCAAATAAACATAATAATTTGCATCTACTTGTGTCTATCTGATACAGCCACACATTCTGAAACAAAACATATTTTTCTGAAAACATGTCATGATAATATTTGAGATTATGTAAAGTTTTAAAAGTGTCCAAAAACTTTTTTCCACTACTGTATATTAATCTCCTGTTAAAAATGAGGCAACATTGGCATACAGAGAACATGTTAGAACTATTAGTAGGACTGTTCCTTTAGTTTTTTCACTGGAAACCGACCTGGTCCAGTGGACGTGGGGGTGCAGGGTTTCTGTGGGTCTTTAAAAGTCTTAAAGTCAACCATCTGAAACTGGCTTCACCTTTTGCAAAAAAAAACAAAATACTTGAATTTAGAACCCTAAGGGCATTAAACGCACACGGGAAATGAGAAAAATATGAAGCTGCTGTAAAAGGCTACCAGCAAACATTTTCAGTATTCTGCTATTTCCAGGCACAACAGAACGTGAAAGGTTTCTGAAAACTGCATTTAAATCCTGAAAGTCTTGTAACATCTTATAACACAACATTTCAGTACTTTTTCAGATCTAACATAACATTACATTTGATAAATAACCATATAGTGAAAAAAAGAGTCCAAGCAAAATAAATAGGCACTTAAGCCCTACTCTCGTGGGACCAGGTAATTTGTAATAATTGTGGAAGTCATCCGTGATCGTAATTTTGTGCCATGTCTGTAATTTGCAAAGTAAAAATTCCACCTCAAAGGCAACATTTTTTGTTAGTCCCACACATTTATTTTGCCTGTTTCCTGGTTGGGGGATGATAGAGGCTGCACCAGGGATGATAAATGAATGCTTTAGAAGTGTTTTGGATTGAAATGCAGGAGGCTGATGTCACGATACGGCATGGATATTCAGTGAAAAAGCAAACTCAAATCCCTCAGAGGAGCAGCATCTGAAGAGATAAGATGGATGACAGCAACAGCGAGGAACATTTTTTCAGTTTTTTAAGTGCTACCGGCCTTTAACCCTGGAAAACTTGACCCATTAAAAACTAGCCACAAAATTCAAGTATTTTGTAATTTAAATGTTTATTAGTAACAAACAAAAAATGTTACTATATAATTTTATTTATTATGTATTTTGTTTTACTTTTGATGCATTGGGAGTTTTTGGCAAATTTTTGCTCACAACAACATTAACTGTAGATACCAAAATAAATTGTACCGGTAACATTTTGAGAATGTAGAACATTTCAGCTGGCTGTTATGCTTTTACAGCCTTTTATTTCCCTTGAAAAGTGACATAATTTTAATATTTAAAAAATATTTTTTGATTTTCAACTGAATAACAGTGTAAGTGTTCTTCTTAACATCACTTTCAGACAGTTACCAAAGACTTTCCGACGAAATGTTGGATGATTTAATGATAGCAGCCATATTGAAAAGGGCAAAAATAAGACCTTCCACTGGCTATAGTGGGATGATACTCCACCAGCGGACAGAAAACACGTATTTAAGAAAGTTTTTAAGAAAAGTATTGAACTTATTGATAAGATAGAGGTTTCAGAGCCTGGCTTAGCAAATATGATACAAATGGTTTTATAGGGTTAACAACAGAACCAGGGAATAATATCAGCAAATTCCAGTATAAAACAGACTTTGCAAATCCCAGATAGGCCATAAATTATACTGGTCCTGTAAAAATAGGAGCTTAAACAACAGAAACACATGTTTAATTCCATCTGAAACACAACACTTCACTTCTCCACAAGTGAGATGCATTTTCTGCTTCCATTGTTTGTTTTTCTCTAACATCACTGAGCTGAAAAAAATAAAAGGACATTTATCCTAGCATGTGTTTCTCAAAATCGGGAAAAGGGCTTCATGATGTTTACATGTACCAACGTCAAAATGAAAAAAACAACAAAACATCATGACCAGGATACTTAAGTCCATGTAAATGCATCCGATCAGTCCCCAAAAAAATCCAACCTGCCTGTGAAAAGGACAGTCGTCAGCAGGCACCGATATATCAGAGTTGCAATCAGGGTGGCTTTTGATCGAACGTTTCCTTTTTTTTTTTTTTTTTTTTTTTAAATCACTGACTTCTGAATATGCCAGATAACTTTTTGTAAATACAACACAGTGAGTGCACTTGCTTCACAGGCACAACAATAATGGGCTAAATAACATGCAGACCCTTCGACTGACGATGGATTCAGCCTAATGACTCCGCCCCCTCCTGTATGTTATATAAAGTAACATTTATACTACTAACATTTATACATATACACTACATTTATACATATATTATCAGCATTCATCCTGTTGTTTATCACAGGCAACCTATTAATATATAAACTTTACAGCGTAACCACATGCCATTAGATGGAAGTGTGCATTCAAAGCCCATGACTGTGCAGTGTTTGTACATACGAGTGTGGGTGGGCGGCCACAGTGGAAATTAACCCACGGTCTTAATCGTTTGTAAGCTACACAATGTCCCTTTTGGGCAATAACAGTATCTCTTGGTGGTATTGTGTTTGTGTTGGATAACATGGGGCATCCATTGTGTTAAATCTAGTAAAATCAGCGCTCTATTTTCTTCATACTGTGTATAATGATGTGCAGTACATGAAGTATTCCTACTGTGCAGTGGCTGTACTGTACTCCAATACATGCAGCATGTGAATCATCTGAACAAACTCACAGCCACTCTGATGGATGCGTTTTTCTTTGCTTTGGTTTAGTTTAACAGATTATCATCTACCAGTTTGATGGGTGTAATTTCACCAGAGCAATAGGGCCATGATACTGAGGGGGAAAAGAAATTTGAGATTTTCTGAATACATGTTGGAACTTGGGTTGTAAAGGATAGTTCTGAGAGTAAGTATCTAAGTTAAAAGTTATATAGCATTAACAAAACTAAGTGAGTTATTAAGATTACAAATTATACATAACCATTAACATATATGAGTATAAATTTAAATTTTAAGTCATATTTTTAGCAAAGTCATACATTTATGATTTATGATAATGAAGAGTAATGCTTTGATAATCAATCATAAGTATGAGAATACATTTTATTGAAAGTTTATTTAAATGCAATAAGGAGAGGAAAGGATATTTACTGTATGTAAAAGATGATAAAAATCACAAGGGAAAATTATGTAAGAAAATGTTATGTTTTTTAAAAACTTTTTTTTTTTTTTAAAGAAAATCTAATTTTATGAGATTAGTCCTTGGCTACAATCAGGAAATAAGATAATTTTATGTAAAACACAGGGCTAATTTTATCATAGCACAAATTTAGTCAAACTTACTGAGGCAGTTAGTCATACTGTATTACTGTTACGTTGTCTTTTACTGAATAGAAGTATTAGATTGGCCAAAGGTGTTTTAATCCAAATTCTCCTGGACTCAGTAACATCCTTAGATGTTAAGAATAGAGACATGTACACCGACAACATTAAAGCTAAAACATTCAGACCACTGTCAGGAGAAGTGGTAATAACATTGATTATTTATTACACTGGTACCTTTCACTGAGTTGGATTTATTAGACAGCAAGTGAGGAACTGAGGGACTTTGAGCAGGTTTATATTGTATTATATATATAATTATTATATTGTAACAGTGACAGGGCCGGTCCTACCCAATGTGGCGCCCGATGTGACATTTCATATAGCGCCCCCCTCCATTGGTTATTTACATACACTTACAAAAGAAATCAAATAGCATTGTTTTTACCTTTGTCTTAAATTTAGAAGATAATATGTCACCCAATTTATACACTTTACAAATTACAAATAAATACCAAGAAAAGCTGAAATACAATATAAACACCCATACCTCTGTCTGAAAAATGAATTATCTACAATCGTCATATTTGGAACACAGTATGAACCTTTACCAGTCTTGAACATTTTTCTGTTTCTAACACATTCACTTCTAAAGCTATATGTTCACTTGCTGCCTAATATATCCCACCCACCGACAGGCCTCGTTGGAATGAAATAATCAACATTAACACCACTTTGTTGTGTTAGAATGTTGTGGCTGAAAGGTGTATACTATATTACTACAACCAAATTTTTTAAAGATACCTCATCGTTTTTTGTTTCTTGTCTTTCTACATTTTTGGCCTCAATATGGATTTAGTAGTATTTTTTAAAAGTACAAGAATAAACATAATTTTATTCAAAGGAAAGTCATTATTGTATAAAGCAATTGCACAAATAAATCCTTTTTATAGGATGAAATGAAGGCAAACAAGACAACAGAATATAAATAAAATTATAGTTTAAAAGAAACAAGTAATTAATCTTAAGAAGCTGAAAAATGTCAAATATTGTCATCTTATATGTAATGATTATTTTGATTCTGACTCGTATGTTTATATTATTATTATTATTATTATTATTAACATGTTTTTTGCAAGA
>JAPTGZ010000010.1:6958947-6969455 GCA_029814645.1 Fowleria isostigma | reverse complement strand
GTGTGTGTGTGTGTGTGTGTGTGTGTGTGTGTGTGTGTGTGTGTGTGTGTGTGTGTGTGTGTGTGTGTGTGTACTCTAAGGTTAGGCTAAAGATCAGGGTAAGTGAAACATGTGGACATGAAATGTTGTTGCTCAAAGATAACCCCCCATATCTGACCGTAATAACCATACATTTTTCCTAAATTGCCTCATGGTATGTAAACATACGATATTTCAATCCACTTCATCATTCAACCAGTATCATTGTTTTTTCCACAATGTCAGACTGGAGATAAAAGTTCAACAGTATATCATTACTCGTACCATTCTACCAGAACTGGTCGTTTGGTTTCAGGTTGACTCCGCCCCCTCCTCACCTGATCGTTCCTTCCAGTCAGGTTAAATAGAATGAGTCTCTTCTGAGGCGGATACATGAGACGTTTTTATTCTGACCGAGCCCTCGTTCTGATTATTAGTGGAATATCCGGGTCTGTGTAAATGCAGCTTTTTCTTTGCTGAAGGCATTACATTTAGCTCATAACTCTAGCAAAACATTTTATATGTGACTGGATTTAATCTTAGCCTTTAACAGTGTAAGTGATATGACTCTAACAGGCTAAAGTGGACGTTTACATGCGCTTTATGCCTTTATACTAATATTATACTAATAGTGTGCTGGGTAAACTATATACACTGTCACAAGTAAGTATTTATAAGTCATATGTATGATAGACAACATTATTTTTGTTTTTATTCTCATTTAAACATTGATATATACAGTAAATTGATATTTTTTATTAGTATAGGTATAAAGTGACTTTTTTTTATATAACTTCTTGTCACATTTGTTGCTAATTTACAATCAACTACACTCTTATGAGTTAATGGTTTGTGTATTTTAAGTCCTTAGTTGATGCTCTAGGATTCTCCAAAATGTGTGAATTAAAGATCTATAAAGAATACTTGCTTCTAGGGGGGATTATTATGTTTTTGTGTTAACAGAAACTCATCTTTGTGTAAGTGCTCAGAACGTATGTTATTGTTTTAATGATCTGGCCCAGTTCAGATCATATTGGGCTGAATGTGACCGTGAACTAACATGAGTTTGACACCCCTGTTGTATATAAACATTTGTATATTACTCCTCATCAGTGGATTCTGGTTGGAGGTCAGACTGATGGGTTAAATCGTCCACTGCTAATGTTTACGCTAAAAGACAACCTGGACTCGATCTGCTCACACAAACTCTGGACACGGACATCCTGTCAAAACCACTATGATTTTTATAGACTTTTTAATGGATGAAAAAAAATGTTTAGGTACTTGTTTCCAGTAGTTTGAACACCTGTTTGATACAGAACTTGCTTGTGAGTGTAATTTTCATAATGTGTTTCAGTTGAATTTAAGAATCGTCTGTCTGTAATAATACCAACTGTCTGTTATAGAGGTATATATCTGGAGGAACTGTATAAACTGCCTTTGGGGGGAAAAAAAAAAAAATCCTGTAAATATTTTCAGGATCATCATCTGTACCAGCCGCTGTCGGACGAATATATTCATCACATGTGAATATAGAATTAACTGGAGCAAAACGCAATAGGAAATTGAAACTGTATAAGCAGACAGGCATTGGAAATATAATTTAAGGGAAGAAAAATAATGCCAGCTCAATGCTGAATTTATTTTAGACACGGTGTAGTCACTTTCAAGAGAAAAATTTAAAATATATCTTCATAGTTTATTAGTTTGACCTTATTATATTCCACTTCTGCATATACAGTCATGGAAAAAATTGTTAGCTCACCCTGTGTTTCTTCAATTTCTTGTTCATTTTAATGCCTGGTACAACTAAAGGTACATTTGTTTGGAAAAATAGAATGATAACAACAAAAATAGTTCATAAGAGTTTAATTTCAGAGCTGATATCTATCCATTTTTTAGTTCTCTTGATAACAACCAAAATCACATGGTCTTACATTAATATCCGTGATATTGTACTGACAAAAACAGTGCTTTTAGACATTCCATCTTTTATTTCCTGTCTGTTTTAGTTACATGATACACACAGGAGTTAGTACTTGATTGCATAACCATTGTTTTTGACTTTTGATGGTCTAATCATTTTTTTCTGTATAAACGACCATATACAGAGCTGGGAAAAGTGGAAATCACTGGATGTTTTACAAGTTACAGACAACACCTCTACTAAATTCCTATAAAAATGTTGTACTTTGGTCAAATTATCAACAGAAAAAAGCAGTTTTTTAACATTCTATGCTGTGAATTTACTTTTAAGCAACAAAACACAAATGCTTAACCCTTGTATGGTGTTTGGGTCTGTGGGAGAAAATTAAGAGAAAAATTATGTGTAATTATTTTTTAATGAATTTTTACCTCTCATGTCTGATAAGGACATTTTATTTAAAAAACTAACTAAAAACAAGTAAGACTTTAATTAATAAATGTGATCTAGAAAAAGAAATATGCTTTTTATATTGCTTGTAATTAGGATGAAGTTAACATCTGTTGAGTATTTTTAAAATTGTTTGATTATGTTGAATTTAAAACCCACCAATGCCACCACACTCATGAACACTGGATGAATAACAAAAAAAATATGAACACCACACAAGGGTTAAACTTAAGGAGTGTTTGGAAGTCAGCATTTGGTGGAATCGCCCTGGGTTTCAGTTACAGTTTTCATGCTCTGTGTTTTTCCTGGTGAAAAAATACAAGTTGGACTGTTTGATGGTTTGTGAGCGTCCACTTCCATGTTGATTTTGAGATTTTCATTGGACTTAGTGAAAGATAATCTGGAGTGATTCATTCATTTTGTTTTTCCAGAGTTGAGTACTCCAGGAGGTGGAACTAGTTTTATATTGTTGATAAATGGTTTTGTTTTCAGTCTCTGTCTTCATCTGACAAACAGCCCATCACTGCAATATTTGTTAATCATTTTTACTCTTATTATCTGAGTTATTTTAACTTTATCCTCTGTGTCGGGTCAATCACTGTCAAGGTTTGCTTTGTTTTAAAGGAAACCAAACCAAGACCATAATTTGGATTTCAGGACTGATTGCTCTCAGTGATGCCCTATGATTGAACTCCTCTAGAACCCTCTTATTTATCTTTTTCCTCAACATAATGGACACTCATATGGAAAAAGGAATTTTTTTTTCAATTTTAATCTCTGAAGTGGTTTTACATTGAAACTACACATATTTTAATGTTTTCTGGATTGTGTTACAGTGTGAATTAACAAACTTTGGGACTAATAGACTGAAGTGTTCCATTTGAACTGACTCTGTGAACATGTACAACAGTGACTGTGTACTGATGACAGACGTCTACAAGTACCTGTTTTCCAGTGATGTCTCTGTTACTAAATAAAAGTTTGATATCAAATTATCTGCCTGGTTTGTATAGGTATGTGCTGTAAATGTCTGTAACACAACCAAATAAAAACATGTGGCATATGTTTCCACTAATAACAGAAATACAAATATTCAGATCAACATAACAAGTACAGTAAGTAAAGTGCATTGACCTGCAGGAATCCACGGGTTCTAGAAGCAGTAAAGTTAATAAAATGGGGAGCTGAGGGTTTTTTTTAGAAGTTGGACATAACTGTAGTAAAAGTAAACTTGTTGAGTTTCTTGGTGTCAGTGATTATAGTTGTTTTATATATTTGTTTGAAGGGCTTGTTTTACATCATTACTGTGTAACTTCAATACTGGATGTGTGTGTTTAGAGGCCTGTAGATGAAAAACGGAACATAGGAAGATTAAAATGTGAATAATCCTTGAAAGAAATTAATTTTTCCAACAACGTAATATATATAAATTGTTGTGGAAATCCCAGAAGTGTGAGAGTTATGCAGATTTGTTTGTAGAGTTTGTAACATGGATCATTATGGAGGAAACTTGAGTGTCAACTTCACTGAGAAACCACCTGTCAATCAAACTGATTTCTATCCATACCTGTACATCCTATCTGAAAAAATATTTGAAGGTGAGGCTTGTGGAGAATTTTCTGAAAGTATCGATGTAAACAATGTGGGAAAAAAAAGTCTGCACTGAAAAAAAAGTGATTGTGTAAACAATGGAGTTAGTCAAACATGAGTGACAGAAATTTAACATTGGAGTGAATGAGATAAAAATCATCTGTGTGTTTAGAGGCTTGTAGATCAAAAAGAAAAGATTTAAGATTGAAATATGAATAGTCTTTGAAAGAAGAATTTTTCTAATATTTTGATGTATAAATTGTTGCGGAAATCACAGAAATGTGAGAGTTATGAAGAGTTGTTTGTAGATTTTCCAATATAAAACTTAAACCCCTCCACTCTAAGTTAGAGTGGGGATGATTTCGACCAATCAGCTGTCAGCATTATGTTCCTCATGTACTGCATTTTTGTGTGAAAAAAAAAAAACTAATGGATCAAAAAGCACTCCAAAAGGAAAAGGCTGGTTCTCTCCGGTTTTTCAGATATAAAGCAGACACATACATGTACACATGCATAAAGAGGCCACTTGGCTTTTATAAATTATATTCTCAGGATAAACCCTCAAAAACCTAAAAAAAAGCAAAATATTTAGTAACTTCCGGACCACTTATCCTATCAATACATAAATGCTTCAGTTAAAATGCAGTTTATCAGCTTTTCATTGGTATCAGATGTGTCTTATTTGGACATTCAGAGGTTCTGTAGTGAACATAGAATCACTCATCTTTAGCAAAATTGATTCACCTGTAAAACCTAGACAGTTTGAGCAATGAGAGTGATTGTGGTTGCTTGTTTTTATGTTCAGATACTTTACTAAAAAAAATTTAAATGATTGTAAATATATCATAAATATAGAAAAATACCAAATTTTAAGTTAAAAATGCAAAACTCAGATGATAATCTTATAATAAATGTGATATATCAGGCAGGTTGAATATAGAGGAAATTCATTTGAAAGTCTTAAGGGTTTTAAAGCTCCAAATTCCCAGACATGCTACTCATCAGCTTGCATTAGATTTATGAGGTACCCCTAGACTCTGAGGAACTGTTGATATCTGTTCTTAATAGCACCTCATCAATGAGAACATTACCGACGCAAATGAAATTAAGAGAGATGGTGATTCAGATGTCTGGAACCAGGATGAACAGTCATCAGCATAGATTATACCTACAGAGGCAAAGGTTTCCTACATGTGAAATGCAGCCTTTTTACGTCAGATGGTAAATGTAGCATCAATCAATTACAATCTATATCTAATATCTACCATCAGATATTAGAAACTGGCCTTAAGGTATCATTAGAATGTTTCGAATAAAGATCTATGGAAGTTGCTATGAACTTAATCTATTAATACAGATAGTCTGATGGATTTATGTGACCACTAGAGGGAGTAGTGAGTCACTTGGTTGGTCTCCCATCGAGCCTATTTGCATGACCGTAAAAAACCTGATTAGTGGAAGTGATTGGATAATTGTAATAATCAGATTTGCAGAAATGTGATAATAGAAAACCCTAGTACAGACACTCCAGTCCATTATCGGATTTCTTTTGGAGTATGTACGCATGTATTGATGGTGAACTCAAACTTCCTGTTGTCTTCCACTTACGTTTGACTACATAACTTCTGTTTACTATGATTTTAATTTTGTTTACAGATGCACAGACTTAAAAGAACTAAATAAATCAGATCAAACTGGATACATGCAGGAAGACGTCCGAGTATTTGGGGAGAAATCTAGGTGCGTTAATCTGATTTCTCATAATAAAGTATATCAGATTATATAGTTTACATGATCCCCGGAATATTCTGATAACTCCAGAAATCAGATACTGATTAGAGTATTAGTGCGCATGTAAACTGGCTCAGTGGGAAGAAAACTAACACCACAAGTGACCAGATGGGGTGAGAACCATTAAAAATCAACTTTTAGAGTCAAAGAAAGTGACAAAGTGAGAAAAGCTAGAGGCACTGTTGTTGTTTTCTCCACTGGACACAACCATAAATGAAAAGAATGGAGTTTGATGCTGAAATCATAGTGTTTCTTCTCCATGGGTGAGTTTGATTATGAGGTTTATGGAAGATATAAACTGTCAAACTATCAACTGTTTACGGATACCAACTGTATCACAGTCTGGTACGGGAACTGCTCTGTTTCTGACCAGAAGGCATTGCAGAGGGTGGTGAAAATCGCTCAACGCATCGCCGGAGCTTCCCTTCCTGCCATTGATGACATCTACAGGAAGCGTTGTCTCAGGAGAGCGACCAACATTATAAAGGACCCCTACAACCCAGCACACAGACTGTTTGCCTTCCTGCCCTCTGGGAGGTGCTACAGGACTGTCCAGACAAGAACCATCAGGTTCAGGAACAGCTTCTTTCCCACAGCTGTCTCCCTGCTGAACTCTGCAGATGAGATGTTTCAAGATGCTGCTGTACAGTCATTTCCCAATTGAGATTAGGTGTGTCAGGGTCATAGAGAGGTGGTCGAGTTTCAGGATTGTTAGCAGGTATTGTGTTTGAGTTTCAGGGTCATTGAGATAAGGTGGGTCATTGTTCAAGTTCATCGGGGGTGCTTGATTGGTCTCGGGTGAGTCAAGGTGCTTCTTAAGCATTGTTTGGCGAGGCTGTTCAAGATAGAGTTGGAAGTTCTTGACAAGTCGTGTTTCAGTTCAGGGAAGGTTTTTCCACTTTTACAAAGATGGTTTCTGTAGCCACTTTTACACAGAGATCCTGGAAAGAAGGCGAGATGGTGTGTTTGTTCCACCACTGACTGATTTACACAGCCAAGCCAAAGGTATAACAGAGGCAAGATAAGCTGGACTTTTACACAGTGGAGTTGCATTCCAGTATCAAAAGGGTAGTGACCAATGTTCATTTTAAAATCCTTCTGGTGCGGTAGAGACAGTGGCCATATGAAGGCACTAACCTGCTGTGCCCACTGTGGTCATCACTGTAGGCTTTCCTGTTCTACACTGCCGCCTTCCCTGCCCGGTGTCACAGGTGTCCATGCCCAGCTTTGTGTCTCTCTCTCGCATCGGGGGCAGCTGTCATCATTAACATCACACCTTGGTCACGGACTGAGAGGTGTTCCTTTTACACAGTGTTTCACAATCATGATCCCACCTTTATCACAGCTCTGTTACTACCTCCCAAGGCATTACAAAGCCGCGATAAAAGGTGAGACTAAATGATCCCACCATTGTGTTTACACAGATGTTATTGCGAAAAATAGGCAAAGTATTCCCGTGACAGATGAGCTGTGTAAAAGGAGTTTATGACTGCTCTCTCAAACCATTTATCTTCTCTGGCTAATGCTGACAGGGCGGTCTTCAAACGAATGTCCTTTTCCCTATCGAGTAAAGACAGATTGCAGCCTTGGCCTGAGGTGGAGACTTTGCTGTGTCAAATGTGTTTATGTAGGGGTTGCCTGGTTTCACGTAAGTACAGATTGGTGCACTGGACCACAGCATTCTTAGTATACTTAGATAACTTTGATTCTCATAAAACACACTGGTACATTGTTGTAAAAGTTTGTATCTGTAAATACTTTGATTTCAGTTGACATCCCTTTATGGAGAGAGCTGATTTTCCAAATTTAGATGCACCAGGTGGTGTTTTATCGTTGTCGTTCATCATGCATGTAGTTACTTTGTTAATGTCCTTGCATTTATCTGGAGTTAAACTGTTCATAAAAGGATAAATCTCTCAATATTGAGCAGCTTTTTTTTAGAGCTTGATTGTTGAGCTCATACAATGATACAATATTATAACATGTAAGTCCAGGTTCAACATTTGTGGTGTACATACATAGAGATGCAGTGTGGTTTTAAAGTCACTTTACATTTGTGAAGTCAGAAACTCACCACTAGAACGTGTCTCACTGAGGAGAGGAGGATAGGGGAAGTGGAAGTGTTAATTGGTGGAATTAAGCCTATTAATAGCATACTGTGACAGTGATAAGGCCTAGTTGTAGCATTATAAGGTCATTTCGATCTGGATCAGTCTTGATCATGAAGGCAGGAGAAAACCAGGAATGTAACGTGAGGATGGGAAGAAATGAAACTACAACACAGCGGTTTTAGGTCATCATACTGAGGCAGGGAGGAAGGGCGAAGATTAAAAAGTAGACAGGGAGACGCAGACGTCTGATCAGCAAGAAAAGAAAGTCAGATAACTAATGACCTGAATACTGAAAAAAGGACCGACTGAATGGAGCAGATACAGAGGATGAGGGGATAATGACACTGACAGACGCTGCTGCCATTACTTAAAAGAAATTACACCCCTCAAACATCTCTTTTCAGTCCTGATTGTCACTCTTTGTCTTGTGTTTCTACGTCGCTCTTTCAGTCTCTACCTATTCCCCTCAGTTCTGGTGTAACCCTGCAATCTCAGCTGAGTTTCCATGGCAATAACAGGATGGAGAGATGTGAGACCAAACAGACCGGGGGGGTGCTGTGCACAGAAAAGAATGAAAGAAAGATGTGTTATTATACAATTCTTTACAGTACTGTAATATCTGTACCTCTATGTGTGTCAGTCTTTATATATAGTATGTGTTGCATGTTACCGTGAGCATGTGTTTACATTCACTGCAGGCAAAGCTTTGATTGGCTGGTCAGAAATTCACCATGGCAACTATAGCAGAGAGCTCAGTATGAATTCAGCACAGTGGATTCAGGACAGCTCAAACAGACCAGCCAATCAGTGTTCAGCCTTGAATATGGCTGCAGAGGACTCTGTACTGTCTGACAGCGGTGTGCACATGCTTTAAACCATGACAATTCAAGAGCCAGTTGGTATCAACGTGGTTTATTGTTTTTTATTATGTATTAGGATCCCCATTGGCTGCTATCCTTCCTGGGGTCCCATACATGCAAAAAATTATACAGTACATATATACAGTGCTCAACATAAATGAGTACACCCCCCCCCCTTTTGAAAAGTAAGATTTTAATCAATATCCAGTGAACATAAGCAGTTTCCAAAAATTTGGACAAAACTGAGTTTTATAGAACATTTTCTTAACTGAAAACATGTTGTATGGTATCTCATAGAAAATGTTGATTCTCTAAGAAAACGAAATAATTTGTGACAAATCTGTTGGGGTGTACTCATTTATGCCAAGCACTGTATATTACAAAACTGAAGAAAAAAAAATAAAAAATTATATATAGTAAGAGAACACAGAGCATGCATGGGTGTCCTTCAACAGTGAATTATGTCATTGCAAGTTTTTATCCTTGCTATTTACTTAGTAAACTGGAATACATATATCAGTATTATTATAAAGAATTTTTTCAATCATATTACATATTTCACATCACAATATACATTAGACCGATGACTAATCCCAACTGCAACATTTTCATTATTGTCACTTTAATTACATTCATCACAACAATATCCATATAATTGTATCTTATTTCCCAGTAACATTATCCATACTGTGATCAATACCATTACAACCAGCCCTGTCATTATCATCACCACTACCACCAGCAAACAGCAACAATCCTGACGACACCATCGTCATGAGAGCAGACACAGCACACATATCTGGAATCAAAGTCATTAATATAATAGTGAAAATACTAATTATAACAATCTCCACATAGTTTTATTCAATAGGTACTTTTTAAACAATAATTCAAATCTACTTATGCCCTTTTCTTTTGTGATGTTTCTGTGGCAGTGCTGGCTTAGATTTGAAAAACTACTCAAATCAGGACATTATAAAACTTTGCCACTTCTATTTTTGATAATAAATGTAACCAAGCGGGGATGAAAAACCCTGCATATGGACAAAATACCACATACAGTGTCACATGGTCAAAAAGGCACTCCATCAGATTCCCAATAAACACAAAGCACTAAAATTTAAGTGTGTAGAGGCTCAATGCAAGGAATCTACGCATGTTCAGCAGTTTATTTTACTTGCACATTAACCGATACTGCAAATTTAGACCCAACAAGCACAGCAATAATGTCAAACTATGGGTCAGCCTATACTTGAAACATTCAGCCAGTAAAGGTTTAAAATATCAAAAATTATAAATGGAGTTTTGCATGTTTTTTGTCAATAAACCTGTTAAAAGTGTAGCATGTAACATTAGGGGGATCTAACAGTAGAAATGGAGTGCAATGGTGTTTCATCATGAGTGTGTCTTCAGGTAAAAGAATCATTTTGTTTTCATTACCTTAGAATGAGCCGTTTGTGTCCAGAGGTAGTGGATTTTGCAGATTTCACCTTGTTGGATTTTTTCTCTATTAAACTCAGGAAAATGACGAGACAACAGACAATAGTTCAAGGATTTACTTGCAAGGAGAAAAAGATTTGACAAAACAGCAGACAGCCAGGTAGCTCTGCCAGTCTTTTTCTAAAGTAGGAATCACGACATTCACTCATTTATAGAAGGAAAATAAAAATTGTTTAGGCTAGCTGTTAGAAGAGGTGGATCACCATGGAGCCCTCTCCTCTAACGTCTTTTGTCCCTGAAATTTATCCTTGAGTAAAAAGTAAC
>JAPTGZ010000010.1:5662631-5673583 GCA_029814645.1 Fowleria isostigma | reverse complement strand
AGAATAATAGAATAAACCTTTATTGTCATTGTACTCATGTTACAAAGAAATTATATAAGCCTCCCCCCCAGTGCAATGCAGCATCACAAGATACAATACAATAGGTCATAAATAAGACCTAAAAATATGGTAATAATAAAACATATTTAAAATAGTAAAATATTAAAATAAATATTAAATATTCAAGTTGCACAGGTTTAAAACATAAATGCTTAAAAATTAAAAAAGTACCCTAAATTTACTTATTTAAAAGCCTTATCACCCAGGGGTAAAAAGTGTCCCTAAGCTGGTTTGTCCGGCTCCCCAGAACCCGATACCTCCTCCCTGAAGGCAGGGGGTTAAAGAGGCACTGGCCAGGGTGGGATGTGTCCAGCAAGATGTTCCTTGCCCTCTTTAACCCCCTAGAGTTTGCAATGTCCTCCAGGGAGGGCAGGGGGCAGCCAATAATGTTCAAATATGGTAATAGTCTAATAAAATAAGTGCTATCCACTGAAAAATGCAGAGGATAAAGTAATAACTGGTCATAGATCACTTAGGAAAAGTTGAATGTAGAGAGATTCATTTGGAAGCCACCACAAAAATAGCTCCAAGTCTTTGAGGGTTAAATGTCTGCATCATCTTGGTTTGTGTTGCAGGAATCGGTGCTTTTCTTAAAGAGACGGTGAAGAACTGTATAAAGAAAGGCTATGTTCAGACGCTGATGGGCCGCAGGAGATACCTACCTGGAATCACTAACACCAACGTGCACGTCAGAGCACACGTAAGAATGAGAATCCAGCAGAATTCACCTGAATGGAATAAGATGCATGAGATGAAACTCCTGGATGAGGTTTAATTCTTTACTTTTTCCACTCCCTTTTTCAGGCAGAGCGACAGGCAGTCAACACCACCGTTCAGGGTTCGGCCGCAGACATTGTTAAACTCGCGACCGTGAACATCCAGAAACGGCTACGAAAAACATATCCTTCAGCCCCGTTATCCCTCCAACACGTACCACCAGGTAACACTCACTCCATTTGTGTCATCCGATTAACCCTCACATGCAGACAAGTCATCCCGCACAGTTGTTTAAAGGGGTCATATTTTGCTAAACCCACTTTTATTAGTCTTTGGTTCATTTATTTGTGTATTTTTCAGACCCTAATAGTTCATAAAGTTTTGAATATGAACCCTCCAGGTGCTGCAAAGTTATCTTTATATTCATTTTGGCAAAAATCAAGTGGATTTCTACAACCCGCTTTAATTCCTTAATTTGTTGCGTTTATAACTAGTTACATCACAAACATTTGCACATATAAGGTTAAGGCTTCCAATGAACATTTCCCCGAGTATGCATAATTGTTTGTCAGCGGCAGCGGTTGTAGTCAATAATGAAAATATGTTTAAACGAAATAAACTAAACATTGACAGTCAAGGTTGTCATCGTCATTTTAGTGAGGTGCAGTGTAATCTCTAGTTAAATAATAGCATAGTAACCTATAAATAATGACAACTACAAATTTTCTTGTTGAAAAATTATATGAAAAAAATGTAAGTAAAAAAAATAAGATTACACTACAGATTATCCTTTCACAATAAAATGCAAATACATAAATAAAAATAAATATGAACCTGAAATGTGCAATTTTTTAACAATATTCTACCCGTTACCACGTTTGTGTAACATTGTGTGTAATGTACATGTATAAATAATAAGACATAATATTGTCCAAATTGCACTAATTTTTCAGTGATTTTTTTTCCACATTCTCATCTTTTTTGTAAAATGTAAATATTGTCATAATTTAATGTTTTTGTGTACTAAAACAAAGAGAAAAACTTGGAATCATTATTTATAGGTTATCATGTTATTACTTTACTGGTCTGGCCTGCTTGAGCTCAGATTGGGCTAAATGTGGCCCCTGGTTTAAAGTGTTGACATCTTCACTGTGTCCAATCACGTTCACTGTACAGCTCAGGCGCACCGCCGGACGCCTCATCTGCGAGGAGCCTACTTTGTCCTGCAGCTTCATGATGAGCTCATCTATGAAACCACGGAAGACGACCTCATACAGGTAGGAGAGTCGGGTAGTTCAATCGTTGATGAATGTAAGGGAACCAGTTATGTTTCAATGACTAATATCTTTCCTGCACAATTTACAGAACAAGTGCAACCTAGTTGAGAAACGCTGCATTCATTCATCATGTTACTTTTTTTGTTCAGGTTGCTCAGATAGTCAAGAGGGAGATGGAGTCAGCAGTAAAACTCTACGTAAAACTAAAGGCCAAAGTCAAAGTGGGTCCCAGCTGGGGCAACTTACAAGACCTAGAAATTTAACACTGATGTGAATGTTGGTGTGTGTGTGTATTTGTGTGAGATATGTGAATACAAATGTTTGTATTAAATAACATTTTTAATAACAGTACATTTATAATGAGCTGTAAATAAATGTGGTTGGAATATGAACTGTAAACATAAACAATATTTATCTGTAGACTCAATGACTAATTTAGACTAATTTATTTTGATTGAAATGTGATTCATATCAGCTTCTAAATAAGATTATCTATTGTAAAATATTAAAAATATGTGGACTTTTATGGCTGTTCTCTGATATTTTGACTTTTAACCCTTTTCCCCTTGGATACCTACTAAGAACAACCTATGTTTTTCTGGGGTGTTGTTTCCAGTGGCTACAATCGTCACTACTTCAGCAAACTTTGGGAATTACCAGTGAAAATGTAAAAAAAAAAAAAAAAATTAAAATAATTCATAAGTAAAAAATTAGATGAAAAAAATATAAAATAAATTTAAAAAATTCAAAATAAAGACAAAAATAAAATAATGAATCATAAAAGCAGCCCGTAATTCCCCTCACCCATCTCACAATGTTGCTAGTGTCATGTCTTAAATGTGTTTTGTTTTATTGTGCTTAAACGCTGAGGTGTTTTTTTTTCCCCAACAGCACCTTGGACATTACATGCAATATGCTGTTGGTCTTTTTCATCTTCCTGACCCTTGTGTTTACACTCTCTCTAATCATGGCCAGTACACCATCCTGTATTCCCTTCTGACAGTTATGTCTAACATAACTTCTTTATAGAATAACTTCATTTTTTGGAGGTGTACTGTAAGAAATTTTGTTACTCTGTTGCTTGCAACACGTGTAATGACAAGGCCCTATTCCATTCCATTCCAAATAATAAGAAAAAATTAAAAACGAGTGAAGTAAATGTAGTATCTAATCCTATTGGTTGGCCCAATATGGGTCATGGTCACCTCCACCTATCACAGCCTCTGTTACATTTGAAAAACACTGTTCTAATGGTTGTCAAATCACAACTTTAGTGAAATAACAGGTGTCAAAACTCATCATTAAGGATATTGGGGGGGGGGGGGTGTCATATGCTGTCTTTATGGGAGAAAGAGTTAAGGTGTCTGTACGGAGCTGCATGACACCACAACAAGTAAACTGTCAGAATGTGACACTGAGACCGATTCGCTGTGGTCTCACCTGGCCAGCATGAGGTTGGCGCTGGGGTTGTTGGTCCCGGAGCCTGTGGGGCTCCACTTGATTGTGTAGATTTCTTTACTGTGGGCTTGGAGGTCATGGACGCACGAATCCTGCTTCATATTCCAGATCTAGGTCAAAAAGGCAAAAGCTGTCAGTTTTGATACAGACATGATGGAGATTAATGGTAGTGACTGTGACGTTCACTGACCTTCAGTGTCATGTCGTCAGAGCAGGAGGCCAGTAGGCTGCCAGTGGGGTCCCACTTGATGGCATTCACCTCATTCTATAGAGGGTTAGAAACCAGAGAAAAATGTGACCAATAGGAGAAACATGTACTTTTATTAGTTTTAATGCACAAATTAACCCAGTGAGTGATTTATACAAGCCATGCAAATTTTTATAAGATAACAATAAATTAGTATAAATTAGTAAGAAGTTGTTGGGTGCATTAACCCATAAAGACTCAAACAGCTACTGGTGACACAAACCATCTACAGATATGAACTGTTTAATACCTGTTGATCCACTCACCCTATCAATACATGTAAATAATTGGTGAAAAATTACAGTTTTTCATCTTTACATGGTCATCAGATATGACCCATTTGGATGTTCAGAGGCTCCATATAAGCATGGAAACACTGTCATCTTCTACAACATTGATTCACCAGTAAAACCCATGGAGTTGAATCAGTGACAAAGGATAGACACACTGGGTTTATGTTCAGTTAATGATATATTAAGTCACTTTTTCTTCAGTTTTCTCCATTTCTGATAAAACCCTTAACTCTAATCTGACCTTTAATGAGCATCTGCACCATCTGCAAATTTAATATAGGAAAACAACTCATTTTCATGGAAAAAAAACACTAAATATAGAGGATAATATTATAATAAACAGTGATGAATCATGAAAGAAAGGTTAACTACAAAGAAAAAAATTATTTGGGAACTCATATAAAAGTAGCACTGGGTCTTTACGGGTTAAATCACACCCAAAACAAGGTTAGATTAGTTGTTGAGGAGGGATAACTGTAGCACATATTTTCCTAAAACGGTATTTTCATTCTGTTCTTGTCCACGGGATCTTCAGACATACCCTTGTCAGCTGACACTTAAGTCAGTCATGAAGTTGAGCAGCACTGACAAGTTAAGCCACAAACTGGGGAAGTGTAGGTTTGTGTTGTTGAAGTGTATTATTTACATTATAGAACTCTCTCCACAACAGCGGTACATATATCCTGGTTGGTCATTAGTGCTGCTAATACACTGACTAATGCACCTATATTGACTATATTTGATGTTTGAGGTGCAGATTAACTACACAAAGCAGCAACAGTCATGTGTGAACTGGGGTGTGACACCACTCTCCTCTAATCTCTTTATTTTCCACCGATACACACAGGCTGGAGTAGATCCAAGTAACACAGATAGGACATTCGTAAGGTATTTTCTGTGATCATTTTAGCTTTTAAAAACACACAAAACATTTTTTACACTCTTTGGAAAGTCTCCTTTTTTTAATTTTAGTTGATGAAATGATCTGTTGCCCCCTAGTGTGCATTTCTGACAATAACCTTGGCCAACGGTGCAATGGTGTCAGCTTACATATGAGCCATCCTAAATGCTTTCAGCACAGTGGCCCATTTGGCTGAGCTATGACTCCTCAGGACTCTACTGGACTCCTGTCTTACCGTATGTCCCTGGAAGGTCTTGACAGGTCTGTCCTGACCCAGCTTACACACGTGGATGCACATGTCTGTGCTGCAGGAGGCAAACGTGTTGTTGCTCTGCCAGTCGACATCCAGGGCAGGGGCTGTGAAGAGGCACATGGGACAGACACAGAATTTAGAGCTGCAGTAGCGGGAAAAAAACAAAAAAAACAGGAACTGAAGCCAACTACCTCTGCTACACACATTTGACTTTTGTCCAGAAACACAACTGATATGCAGAATTATAATTTCCCCTTGTGGAACTAATAGAGGAATATCTTATCTTATTAATGTAAAAACCATTATAACTGATAGTGTGAGATGGGGGTTGTTCTTCTGTGCAAGTGAGTCATTTGATGTATTCGATGGTCTATAACAATAAAACAATAGGATTATGGTCTATAACAATAACGCAATAGGATTCCCTTCATCTTCCATTTTAAATGTCTTCTACACCCTCTCTAAAAACCCCGCCATATCAAAATCAGAGCTATTGTGTCTAACACAAAGAGATACTCGGGGCTCAATGTGGTGAAAGACATCAGCCAAAAAGCAAAAAAAAGAACTTGATGACAGTAAAAGTGGGCATTTGTTATCACTATGGTGTCATGGTCTCACTGCTGTTCAGCTGTAGGAAACATCTGTCTAAAAACAGAAAGACTCTTGTATGAAACGTCATGTGGAACAATGCAGCTGACTCCTGTCACTCACCCGAGTGGAAGGGAAACTGCTGCTTTGCCTCTCCTGTGTGTGCGTCCCAAATAATTGTTGTCTGTTGAAGAAGGAAATTCTTATTATTTATATGCGTAAAACAACACTTACATTAGACAATCAAAATATCAAATAAAATATAGAGAACATTTTTTAATTCTAAAATATTACTTTTTGGCTGATCTGAATAGTGTCCATATACATGTGTAGAGAGACACACAGGGCAGCTAACATAAACAGGCACATAAAAGGCTCTTTTTATACACCCGAGGCGTTAAAATTTAAAGTGATTATAACACTGCACATGCAATTCTACATATGTACACTAGATGGCAATAGTGTACAATGTCTGTTGACATATTACTATCATGAATTGAGAGGAAGTGAGCTTATCTGGTTGATGTGAGATGAAGATGTACCTCTCCTCCTTGTTCCATGATATGTATGTACACACCACAGACAGTTTGTAATCTCTGCTCAAACATGTTGCCTAACTGCAGGCCTAGGGCTTGTCCATGTATCATTAATAGTGTTTTTAGGTGAACTCAAATATTAGCAAAACATTTGTAGTCAAAAGCCTTTTAATGCACATTAGCACATACGCATATAATCACCATGAAGCCTTCTAGAACATAACATCAATAACTAAGAACTTCTATGGTGAACACATTAAATCTATTGTGGTAAAGTGATAAAAGTCATCATGTACTGTTGAAATGGCTATCCGAAAAAATTTAACATAGTTGCTCTAAAAGTTTTCATTTTAAATTCTAAACTCTAATCTCAAATTATAGGGCACTGGGTTACAGGACAGCTTTTTTGCTACAATTAAAAATCCAACCAGTAATTGATTACAATATACTCTATCTAATAGCAATAACAGATGAGCAATAATTTATGACTCAGTTTATCAGCCTGGCACCACGGCAGCAAAGACGTTTGACATTTAATTCACTTGGCAAGTCACTTGTAATAATTTGGCAAGTCCACTTCCACCCTGAGCACAGAGTATCGTGTGCGACTGACACAGCTGTCTCAACGCACTCGACGCGACCCGTCATGTGGCCGTGTGTAAATTTGCCTGAGAAAGAACGGGATAAGTCTGAGGTCGCTGATCAGACTGCACGTCGGCTTATTCTAGTTACTAGACCAGTGGTTTTCAAAGTATGGGCCGCAGTCCCCTGGGGGGCCTCCAGGGGGCGCTAGGGGGGCCTCAGAAAATTGGAGGACAGAAGAGAAAAAAATGTAAAACAAAACTACATCAAAAAATTGATGCTAATTATCAAGGATTGTTATGAATATAGAGCACAGAAACATGTTAGGTAAAAATGGGGACTGCTGTGGCGCAGTTGGTAGAGCGGGAAGTCCAATGATCAAAGGGTCGGAGGTTTGAATCCCAACTCCAATTTTCTACATATCAAAATGACACTCCCAGTGAGGCCTGGTAGCAATGTAGCAGTTGCCCACAGGTGTACAAGTGTGTGCGTGAATGGGTGAATGTGAGGCTTTGTAAAGCTATAGAAGTTCAGACCACTGACCATAATATTCTTATGCTAAAAAAATGTAATAATTAAGGCTGCAAGCAGCATTGGGCAGGACCTCACACCATGCGTACTGTCGACAACCCAGCTCTCCTCGTACATGGGTCCAGACCCCACCCTTTTCCATCCTCAATGCATCCTTTCAGAACACCAGCACCCCTCTGCTGAAACCACATCACCAATGACGCTTTTATTTTGAAAAGGCCTACTATGTGGTTGTGTGTATTGAAATCGTTTTTGTAGAATTAAAACTGTAAAGAGTTGAGCGTTTTTGGTGTTTTGTCATGTGTCTGACATTCCTACTGTGCGCGAGGTCCATTTTTTGGATCTAGGTGGGGCTAGAGAGCATATTTTGATACTTAAGGGGTTAATTTTGGTATAGTATAAAATTGTTTTCCAGACATGACATACTTTCCAAATTTGGTGCGTTTTGGATCATGATGAGGAAGTGGAAGCCCAATATAAAGCATAAAAAGCATCAAAATAAACTTATTGTGATTCATTAATAACGTACGTCCTATGTGAAATATTTTTCAACAGTTGATTTAGAGCACTTGCTTCAACAAAATGATGTATATTATATAGAAAAAAGTAAAAAACAAACAATTATTTATAAAAATGTGTTTTATTTTGAAAGAAAAATTGCCAACTTCCTGTTAAAGTTAGCTCATGGGTGTCAATGGATGATTTTTTGGGCTTGATGAGATCAACATTTTGACATTTCTTTCATGTCTCTGTGACAATTCTACTGTGTACTAGGGCCATTTATGTGTATCAAGGTGGCGCTAGAGAGCACATTTTGGTACCTAAGGAGTTAATTTTGGTATAGTATAAAATTGTTTGACAGACATAACACACATTCCAAATTTGGTGAGTTTTGGATCATGATGAGAGGGTGAAAGCCATGTATAAATTGGAAAAGCATCAAAATAAACTTATTGTGATCAATCAATAACCGTATGTCCAATGTGAAATATTTTTTCAACAGTTCATTCAGGAGATGATCCTCAACAAAACAATATATATTATACAGAAATTTTTTTTTTTAAAAAGGTATCAATTAAGAAAACGTGTTTTATTTTGAAAGGCAAATTGCAACTTCCTGTTTGAATTAGCTCATGGGTGTCATTGGATGATTTTTCAGACTCAGTGAGTCAAATATTTTAGTTATTGTTTCATGTCTCTACAACATCCCTACTGTGTGGTAGAGCCAGATCAATTTGAAACTCAAAATGTTCTGTCAGATATATTGTGAAATCTCTGTAAGTGTACATTCTATCTTAAAGATTCTTATATGTATGGATTCAGGAGACTGTCCCAAACAAAATAATGTATTATATGTAATGATATGACATACTATGTAGAAAAAAAGTCAAAAAATGAAGAAACACATTAAAAGGCAAATTAAGAACTTCCTGTTGGAGTTTGCTCATAGGTATTAGTGTATGATTTTTCAGGCTCAATGAGATGAACAGTTTCATCTTTGGTTCATGTCTCTATGACATTCCTAGTGTGTGCTAGAGCCATTGGAAAAAAGTCAGATTTGAGTTTCCGTGTTCGGACTTAGCAACTTTGAAGACTCCATAAAAAAAAAGTAAGATAGTTATGAAAAAGCTGTAAACAACTTTTATTAAAAAGGGTTCATTCACTCTGTCTGTTGACGTTATTTAGAAGTCTGTACGACAATCGCCCTATAACAAAAAGATTTTTAAAAAATTTAAAAAAAAAATTTAAAAAAAAAAAGGCAAATTGCGAACTTCCTGTTGGAGTTAGCTCATGAGTTGCAGTGTATGATTTTTCCAGCTCGATGAGATGAACATTTCAGCATTTGTTTCATGTCTCTACAACATTCCTACTGGGAGATAGGGCCGTTTTAATTTTTCTAGGTGGCACTAGAGAGCACATTTCGGTACCTAAGGGGTTAATTTGTACATTTTATCAAATTTTTCACCAGGCATAATGTTTGTGCCAATTTTGGTGAGTTTTTGAGCATGTTCAGGGGGTCAAAATGGCAGACCGGAAGAAAAATAAAAGACGAAGCAGATACAATAGGGCCTTGCACTCCATGCAAGGTCCCTCTCACTCTGTGAGTGAGAGGGACCTTGCCTTACGCGCTCGGTCCCTAATTATTGTACAGTGAATAAAAGTAAAAAAACGCCTTCTAAAAGTCAGTGTTTCTTGACATATTTTGAAGTATTGCCGATGGGTTTCCAAAGGGGGGGGCCCAGCCAGAAGCTACAACTTTGTGGGGCCTTGTCATAGAAAAGTTTGGGAACCCCTGCACTAGACGATCGATGGATGCATCTGTGGAAAATAAAGCTCAAAACAGACAGGCCTTACCTTGTCTACACCAGCACTGAGAATGAAGTTTCCTTTCTTATTCCACTTGAGTGCAAATATAGGCCCTTTGTGCTGCCCTAAAGTACTGGCCAGGTTACCTGAAAACAAAAAACCCCAAACACTTTACAAAACAAGAAAACTCTTATCACCATCTATTCAACTCTGCAAAGCGATGATGTAGCACAAGTGGAGAGGCTTACCGTCTTTTGTCCATATTCTAGCAAAGCCATCATATGAGCCTGTTGCTAGTAACGTGCCCTCGCTCTGAAAACAAAGGAAACACTCATCAGATTATCAGTTAGTGCACGTATTCTGCACTTTCTTAATTAAGCTTGACAGTGGATTCAGAATGGATTCTTTGTGTCTGACACACAAATGTGTCAAATTGCTGTTGTGAATCCATTCATACAACATTAAAAGATAGCTTTCAGCTGAACGGCATTAAAGGCTGCCCCTCGGGAGAGACTCTCCCCCTTGTATCTGGTTAGAAGGAATGCCTTCAGCAGACGCAGATCGAGCATGCATGCACACACACACACACACACACACACCGCTAGATTAGATTACTAAAATCTGCACTCGGTGGAACAGACGCACAACATTACACTATTTAAGTGCATGCAGACTCACATTCCAGTCTAGTGAGGTGACGTCTTTGTTGCTGGGTACGTCCTGGCCTCCTTCCCGTATGCAGTGCCTCAGAACCAGCTGAGTGGATCCGCCTGTGCTGTTCTCACTCAGGTTCCAGATCCGTGCTGTCGAATCCCCAGACCTGTCAGTACACACACACACACACACACACACACACCATCACAAACTGAGTGGCACATCAAAGATGACTCATAAAATGAGTACTGAACACTGAGAAAATGACCGTTGGTAGCATTAAATAACTTCTCATTAGTGACTGAGGCTTAAATTTAAAAAATAATAATAATGATATGGATTAACCCATAAAGACCCAGCACTACTTTTGTGTCTGTTCCTAAATGAAATTTTCTCTATATTTAACCTTTTTTTTTTTTTTAGCCCACAGGGTTCCAACACATTTGAAATTTCAAAATTCCATACTTTTTCCAGACCCTAATTTTCAGATGACATGGTAAAAAAAAATTAAATAACTTGTGATATTTGAGTAAATAGATGTGTACCAT
>JAPTGZ010000010.1:5640838-5657829 GCA_029814645.1 Fowleria isostigma | reverse complement strand
TACTGACAAAAACAGTGCTTTTAGACATTCCATGTTTTCTTTTCTGTCCGTTTTAGTCACATGATACACACAGAAGTTAGTACTTGATTGCATAACCATTATTTTTGATGATTTTTGATGGTCTAGTAATTTTTTCAGTGACTATAAGAACATTTAATAACATATGAACAAATAAAATCTACATTAAACATAATTAAGCTGATATGAGACAAAACTAGAGTTACTGCCTTGAAGCACCACAGCTGTATTAAAATTACAGTGGAAACACCACTAAATATCAGTTTCCTATAATAAATACAGGAAAAAAAAAACAAGAATAACATCCTGCAAAAGACCTTTAAACATTGCCACATGTTGCCGACCTATTTCCTACATGTAAACACAGCTGGTTGTAAAGGAGCTGACTTCAGTGTTGTGTTTGAATGCTGTAACCGTTGGCGTGCTTACTGGCTAAGGTGTGTGATCCGTTCTCTTCACCGTTGGCGGTGCCCTCTCCGTTCTTGGTGCCGCCCTGGGGCCCGGTGCCACTGCCGCTGCCTGCCGCCGCCTGCTGCTGCTGGGCCAGCTTGTCCCTGTAAGCCTGCTGCCTGGTCTGGACCACATCTGGCATCACAGCATCAATCAGAGACAACGACTCGATGGGCCGCCCGTCAAACAAGGTCCCGTCCTGCACACAGACAATACAGAGCACAAACCGGCTTCAGTAAATAGAAAACAACAGGGTTCAGACCCATTTTTCAAGGTCAAATTCAAGCACTTTTTTAAGGACCTAACTCTTTCCCCCTTGGTCACCTACGAGGAACAACCCTTATATATATATGTTACTAGGGCTACCCATGGAGCACTTTGTTTTTCCGGTGTGTTGTTTCTTTTAGCGGTGGCTACAAGCGTCACAGGATTTGTACTGGCCACAATAGATGAAAAAGGTTAACATATTAGGAGAAGATGGAAAAAAATAAACATATTGCATGTAAGGTGCAACATATCAAAAAAACACCTTAGTCGACAATACATTGGATATGTGGGAGGGACTTTGGAGGGGGAATTTCCCACGTCACCACGCAAAGTGCACACGCAGCCATTTTAGGCGCAATGCGACTTCTTCGTATCATGACGTGACCAGAAGACCATCAAGGAACTCAGAGCCGTGAAGGAAGTGCAGTGTATGTGATCATATCTACATATACTCAGAACTATTTTTGTCACTTTTTAATCACAATGTACATTGTATTATGCTTAACACATCTAAAATTATGTTTCATAACTGCAAAAAGTTTTATTAATTCAACGAGGAAAAAGTCTTATCCAAAAAAAGGGAAGCCCTTGGTGTTCTTCAGACACACTCACACCGAGACAAAGATTAAGATAAAAATGCACCTGGAGTCGACCTGAGAATTTTCTTTTTTGACATAAAGCTTTATTACCTCTGCCAAGGAGGTTATGTTTTTGCCGGCATTTGTCTGGTTGTCTGTCTGTCTGTTAGCAACTTTACGCAAAAACATCTGGACGGATTGTGATGAAATTTTCAGAACATGATAGAAATGACACAAGGAACAATCGGTTAATTTTGGGACTGATCTGACGTTTTACTCCTGTCCAAATGCGCTAATTTGGTTGGAATGGTGCTAGTCACGTCTCTCCTCCATGTGGGTGTGGGTGGGGCTACCTGCGCTTCACTGAGCTGAGTGTCTGCGCAGCAGGGGGAGGGGCCAGATACCGGGGCAGTGTGCTCAGCGCAGTTTGTCTGTCTGTCTGTTTGTAATTTTACACAAAAACTACTGAATGGATTTGGATGAAAATTTCAGGACATGATGGAAATGACACAAGGAACAATCGATTAGATTTTGGGAGTGATCCAGATCACCGCCTGGATCCAGGATTTTTTAAAGGATTCTTTAACAATGGGAGATAAGACCTTTTTCAACATTTGTGCATATACCTCCACAAAAAAAAAAAAAAATAGTCAGGGCGCTGATACAAATAAATGTAGGATTATTACTTTGGTGTGAGTCACAATATGGGGGCAACTATCATGGTTGGCAGAGGTTTGCGCTCTCCAAGTGCTTTTCTAGTTTTTCAAAATGTATCACCTCTCTTTAAGTAGCTTTGGCTTGGTTAACATTAAAAATAAATCACATAATTGCAAGCACTTTCATTATAATTCAAGCACTTTTTACTTCTTGAAAACACAAAATTGAAATTCAAGCATTTTCAAAGATTTCAAGCACCCTTGACAGCCCAGAATGACTGAATCCCCACAATTCACCCAAATGAAAGATTATAGGATGGGGTTAGAGGTTATTGCTGATGTTCAGCTCAACAACAGACACAGCTTATTTGGCCTTTTCCTGATTTGTGCTTAGGACAGCTTTAAACAGCAGCCAAATTCATTATGACGCATGAGTCGGAGTAAACAAAATATACAGCTGACATTGCACCTGGATTCCATTTACATTGTAAAGGTTATACTTATTAGTAAGTGACGCTGTGGAGGTGACTGACCTCGTTGATGCTGACTTCAGCCTCGACATACTGCAGGCCCTTCTGGATGATGGAGATGAGGGCAGCAGGGGGCACCAGGGCTCCATTGATATTGGACTGGCTGATGTGGCTCTCTATGCCAAAGGTGAAGGCTGAGTGGGAGAAGCCTGGAGCAGGGATGGGTGATTTGGAGAATAAAGTCATGGTTACATTACAGAAAGACAAATTAAAGTAACAATATTAACAATCATATTTAAAGGCAATGAAGGTCAACATAATGACAACAGTAAGCTTAGAACTAGGGATGCAACGATTATGGATTTAGTTGGTACGATTGTTGTCTAAGGAATAGTCACAATTTCACGATTATAATGATTATTATGCATCGATTGATATCTCTAATGAATGAAGTTGATAATCAGTATTTGATTACATTAACAATTATATATGTACAAATAATGTTATTATTAGGAGTGTAATGAAATAGTCAACTCATGAGGTGATATGAAATACTCATGATACAAAATAAAGATCACCTGTTGAAGGTCCCAAATTACTGTGTTTTGTACATGGTTTTTCCGTTGCATCCCATTATTTTATTCCTACATTTCCATGTGAAATGAGAGCACTGCTACAGTCGGCAAGAGGGTCAGACATCATCATTCTCAGTGTGTAGTGCCCCTTCGCATCCTTGAAATTTTTTAAACTTAATTTTTATTTCGTCACTTTTTTATTTTGCCAAATTTTGTGCCACGAAACTTTGTTACACTCCTAGTATTTATCATTAATATAAGTCTAATATTTATTTATCCTCAGGGAGGAGATAAGGGGAGATAAGAGTAATACAAGTTTCATTGTCATCATCTATTTTCCACACCTGTTTTTTAATTAATTAAAAAAAAAAGCTTAAATAATTTATCTAATTTTTTAATTCTAATTTAATTTCAAATTACTTTATTTATCCGTTAGGAACTTCACTTGCGGAGGAAGCACCAATACGGGCCCAATAAAAACAACAGCACAGTCATACAACACAAACAACATGTGCAATAAATAAATACAATAAAAACAGTTACAAAAACAATCGACATTTAGACAAATGTCCACAGTCATCTGTTCAACAGGCGAATGGAGGTAGGGAGGAATGTGGAGGTGGCCCTCCGTAATATGATGTGGTTTGAGACAATTCTGCTTATTACTTTATTATTTTTGTTATTTAATGTTAAATTTAAAAAAAATGCAACATTCAATTTCATTGACTAATGACCTTGATAGTATTCCATCATTTGTCTCCTGTGTCCAGACTGACATTATGTCACATTGGTGTGTCTTTGTTTGTTTACCTTGTACTGAGCTCAACTCACACTTAATGCCTTTCCAATTCTTTTTCATTAAATAACTTGCAACTAATGTAATTTAACAAATTTATTTAACACTATACATATACATATATAAATGTATGAATATTTGTATGACCTTTGCTCGGGCATGTGAAGCTAGGTGATGATCTCGTAGGTGCAGCATCAAATTAGAAATATTGGCATTTTTAGCCACAACTTTTTTACACCAAGTCTTAAATGTTGGGGATCAGTCATCTTTGATTTACACCCTCACTGTTCTTGGTGTAACTAAAATGCTTCCACACTGCCAAATGAGGCGCTTATTTGGTGGAAACAAAGTCTGGGTAAGTGTTCCCTCTTCCACGGTTCGGTAGGTTATGCTTGAGTAAGCGTGGCGTTTTAAGGTGGTGCGCCGCTGGTGTAACTTTGTTTTTGTGTAAGTTGCACTGACACGTCCGACATAATCTCCCTGTTTTGAGAGTGACAACCGAAACACGGTGTTGCAGAGCCTCTACGCTTAATTAACCGTGACGTTTTTAATCGTGGTTAATTGTGCAACCGCATAATCGCTACATCCCTACTTAAAAAATTAGAGTCTTCGTTGAACTTACCTGACTCTTGCAGGTATCTGTAAACCAGGAAATTAACCTCATCACTACTTATGCTCATTTTTAGTCCTGGCGATTAAACCATTGGGTCAGCACAGGATAGGAGCCTGGAAGAGAAGATCAGAGTGTCAGAGCTGCTGATATTACATCCCATGCTGAACCAGTCGTATATCACACATTAACATTCCATAGTAACATAAATAGATAGTAAAAAGTAAGATGACATGGGAGGGTGTGGAACCAGGTGTAAACAAGAACCCAGAGTGAGGATAATGTTACACTACGAGCTAACTACACAGCTCACTACCAAACTGGCACACAAGAGGAAACCAGAGAACAGGAAGAGGTTAAAAAAAAACAAAAAAAAAAAAAAAAAAAACAGTCACCACACCGCACTCGACCTAAATCTTGCAACTTCGAAAAAGCGAAGCGGGCAATCACAAGCTGCAATCTGCCCACCATTTGTACGCATTCTTCAAGGTCAAATTCAAGCACTTTTAAGGTTCCTTTTAAACATTTTTCCAGCATAGCGCCTTATCACTGGGGTAAAATACATATCTACAGGAATACATGTGCTCAGGATTACTTTTTGTCACTTTGTATCACAATGATGAACATTGTATTATGCTGTAATCATTCTAAAATTCTGTTTCATTACAGCAAAAAGTTTAGAAATGAAAGGGGAACACAAAGTTTTATCCAAAAAAGGGAAGCCACTTGGCATTCTTCGGACACAGTTGAACCGAGACAAAGATAAACCCACCAATATCCAGGTGATTTTTTTTTTTACCACACTTTGCACTTCATGTTAAAAAACTTCATATTACTTTTCACAATTTAAATGAGGTTAGAATTCAAAAGTTGTTCATTTTTGCATGATCTTCACATTTCTGGCTACTGACTAAAATTTGCACATTGTAAACAAAAGAAAATGACAAGGCTAGCATCTGTCTCTGAAGTGTGCCAAAAACGCACTATTTCTCCCATTATATTCACTGTTTTTGATCCATAAGCCATTAAGGCATAAATCATGCTTTTACTGATATCTGGGCTTCAATTGACAGGTGACGCTCTAAATTAATTTATTAACCACTTTTTTACCCTGTTAGAAAAATAAAATTAAAAAAAAAAAATTAGTATTCAATGTATAATATTTGATAGTTTGATTTATGGGTGTGCATTTTCCGCATACTTAGTGACAGATGCTAGTATTCTTGAACATTTGAAATAATAATGCTAATTAATCATTGACATAATATGTAATCCAGTTTTTATGTAGAATATTGAAAAACAAGTTTGTGTGTTCTTTGCATTTCAAAAAAAATAGTTTGTTTACATTACAAACACAGCATTTAAAAAGGTAAAAAAAAAAAAGTGAATTATTGAGTATTTGGTATTTTTATTTACAGTTCAAGTTGTTGAAAGAGAAAAAAATGTCAAAGATTTAAAAATAAACTGTATGAAAAAATTTAGAAATCATTCTGCAAGTGTACGTTTTTGGCACACTTGATGGTTAGTAAGGGCCTCTCTGGAAAAGATACAGAAGGATTTAAGATAAAAATTACTTGGAGTCGACCTGAGAACACCTAGTAATTTTCTTTTTTTGGCAGCTTTATTTTTCAAAATGTATCACCTCTCTGTAAGTAACTTTGGTTACAATTGCAAGCACTTTCAAGCATTTCAACTAAAATTCAAGCGCATTTCAGACCTCGAAAACACAACATTGAAATTCTAGCATTTTCAAGGATTTCAGGCGCCCGTACGAACCCTGTCTGCCATTTGGTTAATATTGTTTTGTTTCCAGGTTTACTGGCTGCAGGAGTCTCCTGGTTCTAGACAGGGCACGGGTTTCCATTCATTAACCTACAACTGGAAATAATTACCAGCCATCTTCAGGCTGGGTGTTTTTGGACTCAAACGTCTGGAATAGAGGGCTTTCAACCTCAGCAATAACAGAGCCAACAGAGCTTGCGTTTGCCCTGCGTATTTATTCATGCAGAACCCGTACTGTTTAAATGGGACTGTGGAAATAAACAAGAGGTCTGGACAAGGCGCAGGGCTTCTGTTTCCATCATGCCAGCCCTCTGAAAAAGTCAACATGACTCCTGCCGCATCCCAGAGGCTGAGATCCAAGACCAACTTCACCAAGAGGCCTGGAATCTAGTATAAGCCCTCCAGCAATCCCTAACAAGGCGGTCAGAGCTGTCCCCGTGGACAGTGTTCCTCGTATTGAAGCCTGGTCACTACAGCTCAGTAAATGGCTTGAAAACATCGCATATGGTCCAACACACAGCATGAACCCAGCAAATCCGACTTGCATTCTCCAATGCACCAGTGCACCATTCTGTGCAGGAGGTTCAATTATGGCTGGACAATAAAACACTGCTGACAGTTATTGTGCTATAAATTTATGTCAGACTGCGGTACCATTTCATGCGCTAATCTTCCTTAAGATTATTCAGATTAAGAAAAAGTGAAGAACGTCAAAGAAATAAGCATTAATCACAAAATTAGACTACAGGTGGTTTCTTGTCAACCTCTTAAACTTATGTTTACAAGGTTTTGTCTTTTTTTCTCTTTTTCTTACATCTTCTACTCCTCTACTCCATTCATGCTTTCATCTTGCTGTCTATGTCATTTCTGTTGTGTATTCATCATTTTTCTTAATGTGTCATTCATGTTCTTTAAATCTCATCTAATTGCATCTTTAAGGTCATATTCATTTTGTTATGTCTTTACCCATAATTTAAAACTAAAAAAAAAACCTTTTGGTCTACTCAACTTTCCTTCAGCACCAAAAGTCCAACTTTAAAGCATAAGGAATTAATGATATGACATTTAATTATTGATGACTGGCATAATACTTTTTATTTTGATGATGATGTAGTAGAAGCGTGTTGATAAAGCAATAGTGCACATTTGACACTAGCCTACTTTCTACTTTGCTGTAAAATATCATCACTAACTGAGCAAATCAAGTCAGTGGATTGGATCAGAGTTCAGCTACTAGAATATGCTGACTATGGCTGCACAATATAATAAAAAAGCACAGATATCGCGATAACAGTGTGAAATATTCATATCACAAAGACGTGATATAATTTATTTTCTTTTTTTCCGTTAACTTTTTGTTTTATACACCATGGGGTACCACAGTGGTTTCTTCTACCACTTTAACATAGCCGGGCAAAAAAACTTAAGTAATGCTACTGCTGCTTATTAATGTTAAAAGATGTGAATATTTTCAGAGCAAAGCTTTAGCCAAAGCCTGAACACTTATATTTAAAGATTTTATCTGTATATGCAGTGTTTACCAAACCAGACAAACAATGGAATATAGTGTAGTTAAAGCTCTTACATGTTGGTACTCTGGCACTTTAGTTATTAAAAACATTCATGTCATTTACATATTTTATATGTGAATAAAATGATCAAATATTCACTGTGTTTGTGTGTGAAGGTGTATGGTAACAGCATCACCATGTTCTACCACAGAATCATGTCACTGGTTGTAGTAGTAGAGTATTTTGTCTTAAAATATAAATAATTGAGTCCGCATACAAACAATTAGCTCATTTTAACATTGTTAAGGAACATTTTTCTTAGTAGATGCAATTGGTATTCCTTTAGGTGAACGAAAAATATCACAGTATTATCATCAATACAATGCTGACATATTGTGCAGCCTTGATGCCGACTAATTTATCATCAAATATTTAGCTGTTTTATTTGACAGGTCACTGAGTACATTATGACCACAAAACATCGACAGTTTTGATCATTTAAAAAAGACAAAAAAAAGTCACTTTTCCTTGTGAAAACCACCAATATATTATTATGTCTGCAAATCTACTGCAGTCTCTCACTGATGACTAAATAAGGAGGACATCTGGTACGATTTCGGCTTTTTCCCTATTTTGATTTAACAATGATGAGAAAATGTACTTACATCAGTGAAATTAAAGGTCAAGCGTACTTATTCAAGACTTGTGATGGCAAGCTTTAAATGCTTTAAATGTATGTTTAAAAGCGAATCAAGGGCATGTTTTCAAATTCAGTGTGGTTTAGATTTCATCGAATAAGGATGTGTAGAAGTTCTCTAATTAATAAGTTTAAAAGAATAAACATTTCATAGTACAAGTCAGAAGGTTCACTGATAAGTGTATGAACAGTATTAATCCATACGTCAGCCCAAGACATACAGTTAAGGGCTGTATACAGGCTGTCTGCGGATCACTGATTTGGTAATAAATTATTAAATATATACTTGCTTGTGTACAACTCAACCACAGTTTTTGACCGTTAAATATTTTAACTAAAAGAGTAAAAAAAAAAAAAAATGTGATGAATTAGCATCAGTCTGCTGAACCCTGCACAAACCCACATCCGCAGGTGTAGAGTCAAACCACAAACCAAATTAACACAGACATGGAAATTATGTGTCCATATTCAGAGAATCAGTCAGACAGATTAAGACCAAACAAGTCCTTTTTACTCATAGATCCTACAGTTAAAAAAAGAATTCATATATTGTCCATTTACTAAAAGCACTGTAAATATTCCTACACATTAAAACAAGACAGACTAGGTCATGTGATATTTTTTCCTTCTTATTTCTTTTCTTTTCATATTTTTTTTTTTTACTTATTTTTCTTTCTTCTTCTTATGTGTGTGTTTTGTTTGTTGATGTTCGTTTACTTTTTATCCCATTTATTGACACAATTTATTAGATATATTTAGATTTCTTTTCAGTTTTATAAAATTACTCATTTTGGTACTTATAATCTGTTGAGTTAGTATTGTTTTCTCCTCATTGGTACATTTGTGTCTGTACATTATGTTATAGTTTTGGTGTACTAATGCATCCATACAGCTAATTTCTCTGATAAAATTGCAACCATACAAGTTTAGGTAGTGAAACTGGGGGTGGGAGTAAATTAATTCTACTTCTTCTCAGTCTCTTTCTGGCTGCTTGGGTTGTATCTTAATAGTGAATTGCTGTATATATTCATATATTATGTACACATAATGTTTAAAACCAATGTCTCTATGAGGAGTTCTCTATGCATACTGTTTGTGTAAAATTCTCTCTGTATGTAGTGTTTACAGCAAATTTTCTATGTAAATCTGTGTACATATAATGAAATGTATATAATAAGTATTGTACATGGAGTGCACAAGCTCAAAATAAACAATAAATGAATGAATATTTACACGCATGGCAACATGATGAAAGCAAAACCCCAGATCATTAGTATGTGAATGATAATACCTGGTTTACATTTGAATCAACTGTTAACTGTTACTGAATTCTTGCTCTAAGTTATTAGAGCCAAATAAGTTCCATTATCTTGTCCTCCATACAAGTCCTGACACCTCTTTCAGACTGCAATAGCGAGAAGCACAAAAATACATCCGAGGGAAAAAAAGAAAGGTGTGATATTACACAGGAGACAAGGTAAGATACACTACCCATGTGATCGAGATGTTTTCAAATGCCTATCATAGCTCCGGTGTCCTCAGCAAGAACTCTCGGCCCCTGAGAGAGAAGGAAAAAAGGGAATAACTGCATCTCTTCATGTACAAGCAAGCGCAAAAAATAGTGTGTATTTCTACCCTAACTTTACTTGAACTGTATTGCTACTGTCAACTTGTGTTAAATAAAGTTGTGGTGAAATCTAAAACCAGAAAATAACACTTTCTTATTGAAAGAATTGTGTCCTCCATAATGCAAGTGCTGTAACACATATTTAAGGAGGTTAGTGTTTATCTAACAGTCCTACAACAAAAATGGCCTTAATTACACTGAACATTTAGCAGCAGTGTGTCAGAGAGTAGGTGTAAAGCCAGCTGGAAGAAAGTGTCATGTACAATAAGGGTGTGTCCCCTTTCAATGAAAGAAACTGGGTCAGCAATGTAAAAGCCAAAATAGCCCTTGGATAGTGCTAGACTGCACAGTTACAGTATAGATACTAATTAAAAGTGCAAGCCTAACTATGACAAACAGAAATAAATTAGAAACCACAGATATGCTACTGGTAACTCACATTAATGGAAACTTATTTTAGGTGAAATATTAAATAGTCACTGCTGGTTAATTTCTGGTTGAGTCATCCAAACTCTCAGTCTCTTCTTATGGTTATTTATCTTTCCTGTTGTAAAACACAGGGTTGCATAACATGATGATGGAAAAAATGAGTCCCTACCACTACCGTTTCATATTATGTCGTAAACTCTTTATTATTTTTGCTTTTTAAAAAAAATTTCGTTACCAAGTATTCTTGTGAGACAGCTTGATACGGGTCAGAAATGCAAATAAGCATGAAATAAGAGTGTACAACACAGATATAGGGTGATTCAGAACGAGAGGAGGACTTCGACCATCCGACGCAAAACAAAAATGTCACATTTAAAAGAGATATTACTGTCAAATAGAAACTAAGTGACAAGGTTATGAAAGGTCTGGCATGAACCAGAAAACTGTAATTTGTGAATGGGCCTGTAGTTACATATTTACTTACACATAGAGTTGCATAATTAATGAATACTGATTAAAATTCAATCATTTAATCAAAAAGTTGTAATTCATAGACTTGTGTGAGCATGTTGATACGTTGGATTGAGTGACACTGAAAAGAGAGGTCATTTTTATGTTACTACTTTTAGTAAAAAAACAAAAAAAAAAACAAAAACACTTTTAAAAAGTATCAGCAAACTGTTTCATTTCCCCTGAAAACTAAATAGGACAAAAATGCTATCACAGTGTAGTTCAAAATAATAGTAATGTATTGTCTACATATTTTTGCTGTACATACCATTTAGTCCACATTTTTCATATTTTTTGTATATTATTTATTTCTAGTTACATTTACCTTCTCTTTACTTAACTCCTCTATTTCATTTTGTGTTTTTCTGCTATGGATGATGCCAAACTGTGTTTCACTGTTTTAGTGCTGTTTTTTTTTTTTAACAAGGTTTTTATAGTACCAATAAAAAGCTACTCTATTTCATTCTATTCTATATGACTTTGTCAGCAATTCATACAGTCCAAACCAGACAACTGTAATTGAAAGTGCTTTCTATTTACCTTTTTTTATACGTTATGCATTAATGCTTCATAAAAATTATTTGCTTACTAAGAGGAAAAACTAATCAGATATGTATTTAGCTTTTATTAGTTGGTGTATTTATTTTGTAGGTCATTTTAAAACAGAATAATAGGTAGGCTTTACCGCATGTTTTTTTAAAACACTGAATTTACTATATTTTAAATTATATATAAATAAATATGTTATTATCTTTACAGGATTATGAAATGTGATCACAGCACAGCCCAACTGACACGTTGAGCTTAAATGAAATGGAAGACTCTGAAATACCACAGATGATTTGATTTAGTGGACACATATTCAGTTGTCTCACTGTGGTGAATTAACCAGCAGCTCATCTCAGGTGCCCCCTCACCCAAACTATCTATTCTAACTGTACACTCAACTGCGTCATTTAATATTTTATTACTTCACCATTTAGGGCAAATCTTTCATTATCTAACAGCATAAGAGTCGAGTCTGTTTGACTAACCTCCTCCAGGACAGACCGATTTCGTGCAATTTAAAAGATGGCAAATTATGTCATCATGCTAATCTGCCGGTAGCTAAATTAGCAAACTAGCATTGCATGCTACTCGCGGAAATACAATGCCCATCCCCCATACACGGCGGCGAGTGAATGGGCTGAATAAACTACAGTGTGTACGTTAGACTGTGGTTCGAGGCAGCGCCAATGAATGACTCCAGTCCAGACCATGTAGTATGTTAATAATAAAGTGAATGGTTTGCATTTACCGCTAGCAAGCTAACAACTTATTTAAAACGTGCAACAGCTGTTTAACTCAACTATTGTAACTTAAAGGTAGCATGACAATTGTCCACATGTCACCTGTCACTAAGTGGATAGTGGCAATTTCTAAATTAGGAACAGGCTTTATCTGAGCTGGGAGGATGAGGTGAACACGCAGCACCAGTGCCTCGTTAAATACTTTGGTAAATTGGTGTAATTACCGATTTATTATTTGCCAAAAAAATAACACTAAGTCCAGTCTCCCACACTGCTGTGAGCTAGCTGCATAATGTTAGCTTGCTGGCTAGCATGCAAGTTAACAGTTTGCCGTGGCGGTGGCCGTACCCTTCACCTCACATGCTAGTTAGGCATGGCCGTCTAAAATGTGGTTATTTTCTGCAACTCAGTAGCAGTTAACTACCATACTAATGCAGCCCCTATGTGTTGAGATATTGCTGCTTTTCACTGGTACAACGTTTCAGCTACAGTTGGTCTATTAAAACAAACATTACACTGTAAGATCGCGGCTCGGTGTGAATCTAAACCTGCTAACAAGCTAGGGAGCTAGCTAATACTAGCATGCTATGCTAATGACAGTGTTGTTACATTCTGCTACCTACTTGGATAGATCCGTTAAAGAGGTTAAAGAGATATCTTCCGGTGCTCCAGTGTTCAGTTCAGACCATGTTATCTCTATAAGCGATTGCCTTATCTTTTTCACACTTATTTTAAGTATCCCAGGTTATAAAATTAATGCTAAACCCAGGCGGTAAGAAGCCAGCAACGGCTTCAGACATTCGACACACTGAAGTGACCCGACATGCGTAAAAGAGCTGCCTTTAACTACTGTTATTTCAAACAGACACTTTTTAGCGCTCAATGAAACGTTAAACTCGTGATTATTACGAGACATAAAGCGGACGTAGGCTTTTAGTTGCAAGATTTACGCAATTATACCGGTGAACGGGTCGTCGTTTATCAAAATATTCATACAAAGCGTGTAAGAGTGGATGTGTCGTTGACTAACCTATATTCCAAACGGATCAAACAGTCCTTGTTTTGTTAAAGCTGGAAAACGTCCTTCAGTTGTGATTAAACGATAGATCCAGGTCCGTTTGAGAGAATTGTAGTAAAATGGGGGGGCATTTCCTTGCTGTAAATGACAAATGAGACGGAAAAGGAAAAAAAAATACCGAGACCTCTGAAAGTTTGTCCCGCAGCCAAGCAGCTCTAGTCATAACAAACAGCGTCCTGCCCATCCCCCACTACACCTCATTTCTGCTTGGAGGGTCATCACTAGCTATGGATTAATGACGCCCCGCCCCCTCTCCTCTGCCCAGTCATTCAGACTGGGAAAGTCAACAACAAGCTTACATCATCATTGCAATCTGTGTTTTACATAGATAATTTTAATCTGTACACATGATCTACAATCTCACTATTTGTATCGGTGTTCCATACACATATTTCATGCCAAATGTATTCAGTTTGTAACTGATAACGTCTGAAATGGTAAAAAACAAAACACTGACATCAACAATTCAGAATAACTGTGGTTTATCTTGTGACGGTCAAACCTAATATAACTAATATGATAAATTGCTGCCCACATATGAGCACTCTCACAAACATATTATTATTCACGTATTGAGTGAGTTATTGGTATTATGTAACACATTAATAATTTGTCATTGCAGCAACAGAGGTAATTTGTGCCAAATGCAATGAGTATAGTGAACAAGCACCTGTGAAATATCCACATGTTGCATCTCTTACGTGGATTGTATGTTTGTGTTAATTGTTTCTGAAGCTGTGATAATTGTTGTCTCTGATGATGAGTGAAACACTGCTAAATTTCCTGCCGAAGGTGTCAGGTTTATTTGTAAATACAATACACAGATTTGTGTAATGTATTTCTGGATTTACATGCTGTGTGTTTATGTTTGGCGACTCAGTATCCTAGTTTATTCTATTCTTGCATCAGTCATAGCCAAGGCCCTGATAATGAAGTTAAAATATTTGTATGTAATCAAATGGCACACTCTGAAAGGTTATCTTTATTTGTGTGCGTTTTAATCTGTGTTATGGATTTGACTAAAGTAGCAGATACAGTCTTCCACCACTGATTTCTTTGTCTTTGTAACCTCCCTGCTTCTGAGCTGTTTTAATCTCCCACTCAGAGCTCATGGCAATGCATCTACTAACTTGAGTGCTTTTTTTTTTTCCTTTGGTTTTTTTTTTTACTTGTGCAGAAGGGAGGATTGTATAATATGTGTCTTGATAGCCACCTAGTCTGTAGACAGTAACATAACACAATGTGCACAAAATACTGCAAAAGTCGTTTGCCTCTTTTTTTGGTTCAGTTCTGGGTAATTTCCTACATTCTTTCTTTTGTGTGTTGCTCCACAAGCCAAGAGAAAGTAAATTATGTGCTCCATCACTCCCACTGTCTGAGGGTGTTTTGGCTGCTTGTGAAGAAAATTCCTCATTTCCAATGCCAGGCTTTATGCAATACGGGGCAAATATTGTGAATCGACTTACTTCTTCCCCACGTCTGCACATTCTAGACTACACATGCATGCGTACACCATACAATTAAAAACACATGTCAGTGATGTCTGTGACAATCCCTTAATCATGAGTGTGTGTTGGCAGAGTAACACCTTTAACCACAACCAGATTAACATGCTTCTGTTAAAAATAGATTGTATAGTACAGCAGTATGGTATCTCTGTGTGGGCAGGGAACTAATCTGCAGGACAATAGCACAAGGTTGCTAGGGATGTGAGCACAGCAGCAATACTGATAAATATGTGCTGGACCTGTTGGCATTGTGTAATTGCCTGGATACAGCCACACAAGTGACAGAAAGCTTTATCAGCTGCCTTAGCAACAGCAGTATTGCCTAATCATTTGTGTGTGCGTGTTTGTGACGAAGGACGAGAGAAAATGAACAGATTAGTGGCCTTTATACATCTCAGGAAAATGATGCACGGTATCACTAGTGACACTCCGCTCAATTATCACACAGTTATTAATTACATACTACACACAATGCATTAAATAGGAGCAATTTATTAATATTGTGAGCAAATTGACTGAATAATTGTGACACGTTTTAATTAACGTCACCTTGCATGCACCACATCATTCATTGTATGTGCAAGAGACTGAGTGACAGAAAAAAGAGGAAAAAGGAGCAAGAGAAGGGACTGCAGCTTAGCTCCACTGCCTGCTCAGCAAGAGCTATTTTTAGATTCAGAAAAAACAAAGAAGCAGAATCTCCTTTCATCGCCCCTTTAACTATGATGTTTCACCTCCAAATGTGGCTCAGTTCTTGACAGTTCTTTGTAGCTATGTTTAGGCTTAATCAAAAAAAATAAATAAATAAATCTCTATATATGAATGCTTTTCCCTGTGCCCTTTTAAAAAAAAATTTCCCGATCCTTCCACATTTGTTTCTCTGCTGTCCTATTGTATGCAAGGGGGTTGTTATATTTTCGAGGCTGAATTTAAGGCAGGGGTATAATTAAAGGGAAAAGCATCTGAGCTGAGATACAGAGAGGAGCTCTGGAGTTCTTCAGGGAAATTGTCTTGTGAAGCACAGAGCTCTGTACACCAACTGGCAGGGGATGGAACGAGGCAGAGGAAAACGATAAGTGGTTCCATAAAATTAGATAACGCAGCCGCTACAGGGGGATAGTTTTTAAAAACACACAAGGGCTGTGAGCAATGATTGCATCTGAGACGGCTCATCAGCTGGGGTCTGCAAGGGAAAAGCCCCCACCCCACCCCCATCTGGTACTGGTGCTAAAAACAGGGCAACAGAGATAGCATAGCATCACAAACAACGGATTAAATGTGCTGGATAAATACACATTGCTATGGGTTATTCTATTTGTTTGTTTTGATTTAATAAATATGAAAAATCCATATGCAAAGTTAACATGGAACAATGGAATGGAAGCTTAGGTCTATCTGGCAAGTATTATGTCTTCTGCTGTTTTTATTCATTATTATTTTTTTATCAACCATTGCTACTTCTACAATAACAATAATATTATAACCCTTATTTTACTGTCTGCACTGGATTTACCATGTACCTATTGTTTATTCATACTTCAGATCTTTTTTTTTTTTTAATAAGTGCCTTGATTTTATGTTTCCACTGTTTGCACTAGACATACTGTGTATTGTACTGTGTAATAATTTTTTTCTATTTTGATCTTTTTAATAACTGTTTCTTTATACATACTGTCCTTTTTTCAAGTCATGCTGCTCATATGTGCCTTTAATTGCCCCCTGGGGACAAATAAAGTGTTCTGAATCTGAACTTTGTCATATGTTTTTTTTTATTATTTTCTTTATCTAAAAAGAGACAATCTACATTGATGAGCATCAGCTGAAGAGTAAAACAAGATGTAAACATGTCACATTATAACAAAAAACAAACAAACAGCTAATTTACTTTATTTGTGACTGACAGGGAAGTCTTAAGTAATTCCTAAGTCTCTGCAGTTAAAAAATGAGCACGTTAAGCCAAGTAACATAAGTCAAGTCACTGTTCAGGTCAAACAAGTGACATCAAGTTAAGTGGAGTCAAGTCAAGTTTCCCCACCTCTACTAGGTATGTCACAAAAAATAGCCTTTTTAACCCATAAGGACCCAGTGTGACATATGTGTCACTTCCCAAATAAATGTTTCTCTATATTTAACTGTCTTT